>VWYE01003791.1:65703-164095 GCA_013398995.1 Alaudala cheleensis
TGTGTCCCATGGCAGATGGAGCTGGGAGCTGTGTCCCATAAGGGATGGGGTTGGGAGGTGTGTCCCATGGCAGATGGGTTTGGGAGCTGTGTCCTATGGCAGATGGAGCTGAGAGCCGTGTTCCATAGAGAAGGGTTTGGGAGCTGCTACACCATAGGGGATGGAGCTGGGAGCCCATGTGTTCCATGGGAGATGGGTTTGGGAGCTGTGTCCCATGGCAAGTGCAGCTGGTGTCCCATGGGAGACAGAATTGGGAGCTGGTATTCCCTGAGAAATGGGTTTGGGAACTGTGTCCCATGGCAGATAGAGCTGGGAGCCGTGTTCCATGGGAGATGGGGCTGGGAGCTGTGTCCCATGCAAGTGCAGCTGGTGTCCCATGGGAGACAGAGTTGGGAGCTGGTATTCCCTGGGAAATGGGTTTGAGAGCTGGTATCCCATGAGAGATGGGTTTGGGAGCTGGTGTCCCATGGGGGAGGGAGCTGGGAGCTGGTATTCCATAGGAGATGGGTTTGGGAGCTGTGTCCCATGGCAGATAGAGCTGGGAGCTGTGTCCCATGGGGGATGGGTTGGGGAGCGGTGTCCCATAGAGATGGGTTTGGGAGCTGTGTCCCATGGCAGATGGGGCTGGGAGCCTGTGTGTTCCATAGGAAATGAAGTCCAGACCCCAGCCCTGTCCCAGAGCAGCCTCTCCCTCAGCTCTCCCTGGGCAACCACAGCCAGAGAAGGCACAGAGGGCTCTGGTTTAAGGACCAGGACTGCCCCAGGATTAGGTCTCACTGTGGAGGACTCTGAGATACCCACAAGCAGGGAAATACATGGGAGCAACATCCCCCCTGCCTGCAATCCTGGGGTGAGAGCTCAGCTTCACACAGCCCCCCTGGGAGCTGAGCTCCTCTCCAGCCCCTGCAGCCACAAAACTCCTTCTTGGGCCTACTGCAATCACAAAGCTCCTTCTTGCATTTAGTAATCTCCCTGTCCCCCTTCCCTGCTGCTTCCAAGGCAGCACATTTATCCATGCAGGATGTGAGGCACGGTGCAAACACCAGCTCAGCTGGGACAGGGCTGAGCAGCAGCAGCAGCACGTTCAGCCTGCAGTGGTGCTCAGCAGCCTGAGGAAGGCCATGGGGTCCCTCAGACCATGCCAGTGATGGGTAGCAGACCTGGAAAAGGAAGGGCTGGAGGTCAAAAGAAGCAAAACCAAGGCTGCTGCCCTCCAGCTGACACTGAGCCACCACTGTTGTACAGACCAGAGAACCTCCTCTGGCACCACCCAGACTCAGACACCTTCTTTAAGAAGGGCTAATTACAAATACCCACCCAGCCTGCTGGAAAACCACACGTGCAGGAATTATTTTCTGCTCTACCTGGGTTCTGGTGATGTCCTGGAACATGAGCTTTGGGAAGCCCTGACCCTGCAGTTGTCACCACCACCCTCATTTCCAGCCTGCTGTAAATGTCCCACTGCAGCAGCCACAGAGCAGAGCCCAGAGAACTGAAACAGCCCTGGCAAGGGGGGCCAGGGAACACTGTCCCCATGGCCCAGAGCCAAAGGGTGCTGGGGATCCACACTGCCATCCCTTTCCCAAGGGCCTGTGGAAAAACTAAGTGTTCTGTGACTCTACTTCCCCCTATCAATAGGGATTGATAAAAATACCCCTTCCCAAAATGAGGAAGGGCTGCTCATGCTCTGCTCTGATATCTCAGGGTGGTGTCTGTTATCCTACTCCATTCCCAAGCCATTGGCAAAGCCTGGAGGTTGTTCTGGGCTCTGGCACAAGTCAGGAGTGGGTCAGGGGATTCTCCAGGCAGGAGAATTTCAGTGCCTCAGAGGATGAGTAGATGTTTAAGTTCAGACACTCTAAAGAAAATAAATATAAAAAGCCTGAGCTGTTTAAACCATGGAGGACCCTGAGAGCCCAGCCCTGAGCTTAGGTACAGGAGGCTCTGTGGGTACAGCCCCAGCACATCTGGGGCACAGCTGGCACAGAGAATTAACTACATTGCTGTTCAAGAGGCCTTCACCTAAGGCAGGTGTAAGTCCTAAAGTAGGACAAGCACTCTTTACAATTCAAAATAAATAGCATTTAACCAAGGTCCATAAAAACTAAAGTACATCTATCCTAATTGCCTAATTACTATGATTTCCCAAATGCCAGGCACTGAGATCCTTCACTCTGTATTTCCATCTCTGAGCGTTTCAGCACTTCTGATTTCATGATTAGAAACCATCAGAAACACCCAAGAGAAATTCTCCCTCCAAGATCATTCCACAGGCACCTCCCAGGCACAGTGAGGCGTGTGGCTCTGGCTGGCTTCTTCCTGGATACTGCTTGGGAGCCCAGCTGGAAAGGTTTGCAGCTGCTGGAGCTCTTCCCCACACTCCACGTGGGAGGCAGACCCGTGCCAGGCCAGGAGGAGGCTGTGCATGGACTCTCACACCTCGCACAAGCTCCCTTCCCACTTCTCCTCACAGCCTTGGGAAACTTCAGGGAGCTTTGTCACCCCAGGGGTCACTCCATTTCCTTCTCATTTGATTGCATCTGGCAAACAGGTTCAGAAATGTCAGGGAAAGAGCTGCCTCCACACATCTCATTGCCTCAGGAGTCCCTGCAGGACTTGTTATCAGCTGAATTTTGAAATCATTGAAATGAGCCATTTCTGTTTACTTGAGCCATTTTCTCCCCAGAATTTTCAGTCCATGAATATGTGCTCTTTTTCAAGTTTTGCCTAATTTGAAATGAGGAACTGTCTCTTGTCTGCAGGTCCTTTGCAGAATGGGAAAATAGCTCATGCTGAGGGCTGTGTTGACAATGCGTATTTATAAGATAATGCTGCTGGGGCTGGATTCTTTCTGCTCTGCATAATTCAGATCAATTTGTTACAGAAAAAGTGCAAAAAGAAGCAGGTGAAGTGTGCCACCATCACAGCTGATGGAGTTAATCCAGCTGAGTTAGGCAGCCACTCTGAACTCTGTGTAGTCAGAGTTGCTGGGCCAAGTGTGAAGCCAAGAGGAGCTGGAAGGCAGAGAAGCTCTGCAGACAAAAGGAGGAACTCAGGGCCTCTTTTTGCAGCCTCATTTCATGCTCAAAAAGCATCTCAACTCCCTGGGGCCATGAGTCCCTCACCAGCCCCATCTGAACTTGAGGTCAGGGTGGGCAAAAGAAGCTGGGGGGCAAAAGAAGCCCTGTCCACAAGCAGGGAAGAGAGCAGCTCCCAGCTGGCCCTGCTTGCCAGGAGACCCAGGACAACACTTGCTGCTGCTCCAGCTTTGTTTTGTTCCACTTCCCTTCTCCCTCTGCCTCCCTGTGCCCCTGGCTGGTGCTTGCAGGTGTCCTGCCCCTGGCTGGCCAAGGTTGGCTGGCACTGCCTTCACACTGGGGGGGTCAGGCAGGAGACCCCCAGGTTGGTGACTCCACAAAATGGAAGTGTTGTCCTCTATTCTGGTCAGGCTTTCAGAGACCAGACACAAGCCAGGAATGCCAGAGGTGTCCATGAACCAGGAAAGAAGGAAATACAGTAGTCTGATGAAGGCATGACAACCAGATTAGAAACCATCCCTGCAGTGGCATTGTGCAGCCAGTGTCCCATGCTGGAAAACTGCTCCAAAATCCTCTCTGGGGCATTGCTGCTGCCAGGAGTGTGCATTCCAGCACTTGTCTGCAAGCTCTGAGGCACTTCAGAGGGACATCAGGAGGATTTTGTCAGGGTGCACCAAGTGCTCACCATAGCAGAGGGGTCTCCATGGGGTGAGGGCAGTGCCCAGCCCCCAGCCCAGCCTCCTGCCTGCCTGAGCAGGGGGCACAGGTGTTCCCAGGTAAGATGAGCAGGGTTTGCCACCCCCACCTGCCCTGCCTGGTGCCTGTGTGTTTGTGTCAGAAATAGGACATGAGCTGCTGTGTTAACCCAGCTGTGTCTGCTGGTTTCTCTCTCCACAGTCTGGCGTGGGGCTCCTTCACCTGCTGCATGGCTGCCTCCGTCACCACCCTCAACTCTTACACTAAGACTGTCATTGAGTTCAGGCACAAGCGCAAAATCTTTGAGCAGGGCTTTCGAGAAGAGCAGAACTTCCTAGACCAGGAAGCCATCAAGTACTTCAGAGAAAGGTCAGTGCAGCCAGTCACTCCATCAGGGGAGCTTCCCATGGACTCTGCTGGTTGCAGAGAACCCAGGCTCCCACCCACTGCAGCACTCGTGGGTGAGGTCTCTGAGACACCTGGAAAAGGTGTGTGGGAAACACAAAAGGTCCTCCTTGAGTTGGTATTTCTTAAATTTTGTGGTGTCCCAGTGCCCACCCTTTCTCCTATGCTCATTAAAGTTTTTACAATATGCACCCAATTCACAAAAAGCTGTGCTGCCAATGTAAGCTGATTTTCCTCCCCTAGAAAGGTAAAAGTGTGGGGGCGTTCCAAAAGTGACATCCATCCTTTCCCAGCACATGCAACAGGCACTTCCCAACAATCCCAACAGCTGCTGAGGCACTTCCCAGCCAACACCAGGAGCTGCCATCTCCCACAGTCACATGCCCACATTCCATCCCTGGCTGCTTTGCATGACCCATCCTCTGGAGCAGATCCACACCAATACAGCAGAACACCCACACAGTGTCACCCACACAGTGCCACCCACCCTGCCACCAGGGTCTCAGCAGCACTGCAGTCCTGCAGGGTCCCAAGTCCCAGAGATGCTCTGTCAGAGGACAGAAGTGGCCCCTGGGGCTGCTCCTGCAACCTCCTGCCCTCATTCTTGGGTGAGGAAGCTCAGGCTTTGTTGAAAGCTGTGGATTGTGAAGAACACACAGATCCTGGGCTCACACAGCAGGGATGGGCTCCACAGGGTGATGGACCTTCACAGGAGGAAGAGCTGAGAAGTAAATCCTCACCACAACTCTGTGGCCTGAAGCCACAATATAAAGATATTTTGGGGGCAGAAAATATGAGCAGGATGCTCATAGCAGGATGCTGCAGAGCAGTGGGGCAGTGTCTCCCTGGTGGAAGAGAGTGGTTGGGAAGCTCTGAGGGGACAGAATGTCTGGAATGATCAGCATTTCAGCGGCAGAGTGAGGAGCTCTCCTGAGAGAGCACAACTAGAAAGCTCCCATGATTATTGCTTTTCCTTGGTTGTCTCGTTTATCATTCTGTTGTTGCAGTTATCCCCCTGCTAACATCCAAGGTTTCACTCTACCTTTCAGACAGTCTGCAAGGAAAAGAGAAATGAGGCAAACAACTCTGATTTTCCTAATTTTGCATTTGGACATGACAGTGAATTCTAAAAAATTCTCTGTGGGAGCAAAGAAAGCCCAGACACAGTGAGGAGGAAGGGGTCAATGTGTGCCTCAGGATAAATCAGCACTCAGGAAAGGAAACCAGACAAATGACTGAAGTGAGAACTGCAGATAAGAGCCAGGAGAATTATGAGGAACAGTATCTCGAGTTAGATTGGGAAATTGCAGGGAAACTTGTTGAAGTACCACTACTGTCCTTTCTGGAACAGTAAATAGCAAAATATAGTAATGGCCCTGAGGACAGGGACCTCTTTGTCTCACATGGAAATTGTGGGTTTGATTTGGGTTCTTCTTGCCCTCACAGCATGACACAATTCCACCCCCAACAATTCCCTCCTCGGTCACCTCCTCCCAGCCCTTCCACACACACTTGGCACACTCAGCTCAAGCATGTGGTGTTCCCTAACTTCATGATTATGACTTTCTTTTTTTGTATCACATTATTTTAATTGTTGTATCTGAATACATAATAGGAAGCCCAGAGACAGTGTTACCATGGGATCATTCTAGACATTTAAAGCTGTGCAGCAATATACAAATTCTTTTTTAATTTTTAAAATGATCCTATTCATGCTCAGCTTCACTGCTGGGCCCTGGGAATGCTCTGGCTGCAGGGATCCAGGGACTGTCCTTTAGCAGCACCCTGTTGCTGCACACTGTGGGTGCCCTCAGCCCCACACAACTTCCCTGAGCTCCCATCTGCCTTTGCACAAATAGAAAATAAAATAAATCCTCTTTCCTTCCTGTGCACATACCCAGGGATACTTCACATTCCCTCCTACTCCTCCACCTCCATGTTCCTTTTCATACCTCATGAATAAAACCCTCCAGCCTTTTTTCCTTCCAGTTACTTTGCACATATCTTCACCCTTTTTGCCTGTTCCTTTGCCTCAGAGCAGAGCCAGCACATCTGGGGCACACATCCAGCCTCTGTGCTGGACACACCCTGTGCAACAGGCACTTTCCTCTGTGCCTGCTGGAAATTAAAGCTTTATCATTGTTGCCAACAGCTCCATTTATCATCTGGGACTCAGGGAAGGAAAGTGTCAGGCCCATATTGTGAGAGAAAACTTTTTTGTCAGAATATTCTCCTACAGGCCCCCGCTCCCAGGGAAGAGATTTGCTTTATGAAAAGTACTGACAGTAAAACACTGCTAATCTTGCACGTGTTTTCTCAGCTACATCATTGTATTCTGCTTCATTTTCATTGCATGCAAACTGCATAGAACAGCAGAGGATTTGCTGGAAGGGTGGATGTAAGAGCTGACATGGTCCCTTGAGTTCAACAGCTGTGCCCCTGTCCCCAGCAGAGCAGGAGGAGCAGGGGCTGAGCCATCCCATGGTTTGTGTGCTGATCCCCCTCCAGCAGCTCCATCCCCTCTCCCTCTGTGGCCCTGCTGCTCCTCAACTTCAGCCTCCACACCCCAGGGCAGCCCCTGCTCTGAGGAACATGGGGAAAGCCTTGGACACCTGGTGAATGTCAGTGAACACTCCAAATCCTGCTCCACACCTGCTCTGGCTCCACCCTGGCCAGCACATGGGGTTACCCAGCCCTCAGTCAGTCCCACAAATCCTCTGCCCCCCTGTACCCCCAGGCTCTGCCTCCCACCAGCCAGGCTTCTCACTGCTCCTGCCACTGGGATCCAAGGTTCATGCTGTTCCATACAGTTGTGTCCTATACAGGCCTGGGATACTTGGAAAAGTCCAGACAAAACAGCCTCTGTAGCTCACAGTATAAAATCAAAAGATACCAGAGCTCTTCAGATCTAATAGGTACAACAGCCCTCAGGGTAACTCTAGGAAAACCAGGTCAATTATACAGACTTGGAGGTACCATCCATGCTTTAAGTTACCAGAATTATCTGCAAAGTCAGCTTTCAGTCTTTGTCCTTCAAGTGTTTTTCCTTTTTTCTTGTTTTCCTTTGAAATGAGTATTTGTCTGTAACTTTTGCTCATCTTTTTCATTGTTTTCAGTTCACTGAGTGTTAGTTCATAGCAAGTATCTCTGTTCCATCCCTCCCAGTTTCTCTTTCTGCTCTGTTTCACATGAACACTCTTGCCCCATGTGGTCATGAGCACAGTCCCTTGTCTGTGGTTTACCCAGCCAGCAGAGGAGGAGCCCTCACTGCCCTCCTGCTTCCTTCCTTCCTTCTCTGAGCATCCTTCCAGACAGGCCAAAGGGACAGGGATTCTTTGTTCTCTCCCATAAAGTCTGATAATCTCTGTGACAGCAGCTGCAGGAATGGTGACAGACCTTCTCTTCCCTGCCCAGCTGTTTAGTAGCTGCTGTTTTAGCAGCTTTAGCTCTCCCCTGCTGCTTTGGCAGCTTTGTCCCTATGGCTGTGTAATAATTAAGCTGCATTCACAAGAATTCTGCTCGTTCAGACCAAGCAGCTCCACCAACATCATCATCACATCCATCCAGGCAAGGGCCAGCACAGCCAGCTTACCCAGACTCAGTGTCTTTCCCAAGTTTGGTCTCAGTTTCTTGCCTTCTTTTTGTTTTAATATATTTAAAAAACCTTTCAGGCACCCTCCCCAACACACCTCTCCCTTCTCCCAGGGTTCTGGCGGGTTTTGCTTTCAGGTAAAGAATGAAAACTTTCCTCTCTGCTCCTTTGCTCTCCTGGAGGCAGGGCAGGAACTGCAGGTGGGGCAGAGGGAGCCCCTGGGCAAAGGGCACAGCTGCAGGGACAAGGACAGGAATAGCTCCAGGCAGGAGAAGGGAATGTCCAGGCTTGGGGTGGAGGTATGTGAGGACTGGAGCCTGAGGTGAGGGATTCAGGGCCTGAAAGGGTGGAAATCAGATCTAAGTGAGATCCTCGTGGAGAGCTCATCACTGCCTCAGGCAAGGAGTGAAAAGTTTGTGAGGTGATGTGAGGAAACTGGAATTGCCCATGGGCCTCTTTTAGTGAGGACAAGAGCAGCTTTTGGACGTGCATCCAGGCTGGTCAGGGCTGCAGAGTCCCTCTGGAGCTGAGGCCACTGCAGAGAGGGCTCAGGGGGTTGTCCCACCCTGGCACCAGTGGGAGGAGGCACCCCAGAGATGAGCACAGCCCTGCCTCAGTCTGGGATCCAGCCTCATGCTCCCTGGGAAGCCAATCTCACTTACCAGAGGCTGCTAAACCAACATATTTAGCAAGTAAATCTGGAAGACTCAGCCTCCCCCAGCTCACCCATCCACAGCACAGCTGTCCATCAACACCCATTGTGCCATTGCAGCTGATTTCACAACATTTTTCTTGCTGACAGGGCCCTTACTTTGATGTGCAACACCAACCTAAGCAGGCAGATGCTGCTGGTGAAATTCTGGAGCGAGCTGAGTTCAAACTGCCATCAATAGCAGTGCAGACAAAATACCTCTGCAGGGACAGAAAATGTAGTTTTAAGTGCTAGGAGCAGTTTGAAACAGACAGCAGGACCAAAGCTATTGCAGAGCAAATAAATCAGGACTATTCCCACCACTGTGAGAACCAGAACTTTTCAAATCATCATTCACATGCTGTTTTTTCCCTTTTTGCACATTTCTGTAATGTATCATACTCACAGCTTGCTTCCTCTGGCTCCACTGTGCTCGTGTCAGATGTGCAGATCATCCCAACACCTTCCAAAGGCATGCCAACCTTTTGCTCTGGTTTCCTCCTTGGTCACCCAGGTGTCTGAACAGGGTTTCAGTTACTGACCTAATGTACCTCCCACTGGCAGAGTCAGTAGCTCTTCACACAGACATCAATATTCCCAATCTGCCTATTCCCCTTTCATCAGGGCACAGGGATGAGTGTGCACTCACCCTGCCTTGGATTTGTTCTGTACTTCATTCTGCAGCACAGGAAGCTTTATCCACAGAGCTGCTCCTTCTGGAAAAATGGCCTGGCACTAAATGGTGCAGCAGCAGCACCATCCCCACTTCCAACACACACAAACTGTACAATGCTGTGGGACCCTGGTGCTCAGATCCATCTAAGAGGGATGGATCTGGGGGAATGAGGAGGGAAAGAGTGGAGAGATGCAGCCCTGAGCCCCTCATTTCTGTTCCCCATGGCCTCTTTACGTGAGCTTTCCCCAAGAGAGGCAAAGCCAGGGGATCCAAGTCCTCCCTGAGCCCATCAGGATCTCCATGCTGGGGCTGGCTGTAGATGGAGGAGCCCAGGTACGTTGGACTCTCCCTGGTGTTGCCCCTCCCATCTGTGTGCATTTGGGAGCAGCCTTTGTTTCTGCTAAAGGTGCTACTTGTATATTCTCTTTTCCAGGGCTGAGGAGGAGAGGGCTGAGGCTGGGGACCTGAGGTTACAGTGCCTCCATAGCTGCTCCCCAAATAGTAAGTGACCATGGCTCGGATGTGTGTGGCACACAATGGCTTGTCCTGGCCCCTCCCCGGGGCCCAGCATGAGGTCTGCAGTAGGAAGCTTTGGGAACAGAGGTTTGTTGCTTTCCCAGGCAGCATTGCCCAAGAGATAACCAACCAGCATAAGAGCAGCACAGAATTCTCCAGCATTCCATTTAGGATGTGCACATATCCTATAATTTTGTGTTATCTCGAGAAGCTGTGACTTCATAGTAGTTTAAAAATATGCTCTAATTTACACCTGTATAACTTTCATTATCACTACCTTTTTTCATCTATATTTATCACCAATTCATGATGATGCATGCTATTGAATATAAAAGTGATTGAAAGCAGCTTTGGTAGACAATAACGTTAGTATAATTAATGCCATTTCTTGCACTTTCTCTGGAAATTGCAGCGCTTTTATTCAGTGTTTGCAAAAGCTCTTGCTTTAAAGCTATGGGAATCAGTGGTTCAATGTACAGAGCAGTGTTGGAGCATGGCTCCTGCCCTGCTCTGAATACTATACTTTTTCTTTACTCTCCAGGAAAGATGTGTGCAGTTTCATGCATCTATTTCCTTGGAAAGAAAGCAAGTGATCCTTCATTCAGCAGGAGGGAGCCTTGGGAGAGTGACTTGCTGGCTCTGCGCTGTTAAAATTTGGAAACCTCATGGCA
The DNA here is from genome assembly GCA_013398995.1 of Alaudala cheleensis. NCBI lineage: Eukaryota > Metazoa > Chordata > Aves > Passeriformes > Alaudidae > Alaudala > Alaudala cheleensis. The sequence goes on from VWYE01003791.1 coordinate 75,989, forward strand.
TTTTGCTGCCTCTGTCTTGCTGAGATGCACATCTCAGCCACATTCTCATGGAAGCTTGGTGTCTGTAACCCCAACCCCTGTGGGTCCTGCTCCCTCCCCAGACCTGCTGGAACAGCTCTCCAGGCCCCTGTCACTGCAGGTGGTGTCCCCACAGGCATGATAGTGCTGGCACTGCTCTCCAGCTCAGTTTGTCATCAGCTCACTTGGTAACTCCTGCTCCTTGAAAATGTCATGTCAGTCATGGACCTTTCCACAGGCAGATCCATGGCCTTCATTCTCACAGGCCTCAAAATGTCTGTGGGTACAAAACTGATCTGGGTCATGTTTCCTGAAAGTTTCTCACCTGCCAAGCTCCTGGCAGGTGCTCAGATGTGCTTATTTTGTTATTGCAGCCTCTCCAGAGGTCTTTGTTTCCAAGAACCAGTAACAACTCTTGACCATAGGTGTTCCAAGGAATAGGCTCTGCTGCTCCCATGGCCAGCCCTGTCCCCAGTGTTTCCATGTTAAAGGACCCAGAGCTCACCCCACAGAGTGCTGACAGCTCTGGGACAGCAAACCCCGAGCGAGAAGCCCAGAGTCAGGTTAAAGAGCAGTGGCCATGCCTCAGTATTCCATCAGGCTCAGCCTCACATCCATTACCTTCTGTAATGAAATCAGATCAATATTAATGAAGTGACAGGGGTGAAGTTGTGCTCTCAGTTCACAGTTTGCTTACAAATCCAATAGAAGCTGCAAAATGCTCATTATCCATGCTTATTAGGGAGGAAAAACAATTAGTTCCTGCTGCTTGGGATGGCACAGAGCCTCACAACGCTCAGATGAACCTCTCCTTCCTTGAGCAAGACCACCAAGCCAGAACTGGCCTGGGCCTGACCCCAGGCTCCTCCTTGATGCTGGTTCCAGGGTCCCACACTCCCAGTCCTTGTCACATTCCCCATTCCAGGGGGCCATGGACAGCAGAGGATTGAGAACGGCGTGAGAAGGGCTTGGCTAAAGGCAGAGCAGCCACCAAGGTCACACTGAGCCCAGGGTGATGTGGAAGAAGGGGACACATCACCTGGAACAGACCAACCCAGAGCCACGTGCCACCAGCAGAGGAAATGCCAGCAGGTCACTGGGAGCCCTCCATGGACACTTCCCAGCAGAACACCTGGAGATATTCCTGCTGCTCTCCTCAACCAGCACCTCAGTCCCTGCAGGACCTGCCACTGCCCTCAGCCAGGAGTGCTCTGAGGAGGTTCCAGTCTGAAGCAAACTGCAGATCAGCAATGCTGGCTCATCCTCAGGCCTCGTGAATCTCTGTCCTCCCAGGAAGACAAAGCAGGACATCTGTCCTTGCTGAGAGCAGAGGATTTGGGGGAGTGTCCCCGAGGAGTGAAAGAGCAAAGGCTGGAAAGAGGAGAAAAGGCTGAGTGATGGTGGAAGACAAACACTACCTGGCCAGGTGATTTTGGAAGAGAGAATGTTAAAGGTTTTTGAGCAGCCCAGCAGCACTGTGGGAGCACAGGTAGCACAAAGGGCCTTGTGCCAGGGCAGGATATCAGGTTCCTCTGTTGGCAAGACTGAGTTCCCTGTTTTGAGAGTGGCCTTAAATTATAAATTCCATCAGAAGCTTGAATCCAGAGGAGTCTCAATCAGTACAATGCAGTTATTCAGTCTTGATAATTCTATATTAAGCCATTTAATGTCCATCACTGAACTATAATTTTCTTTTAACAGGGTTATAAAGAAAATTATTTTATTTCCTTTAAACCCCTTTAGCAGGGTTTAAACTTACCTGAGCTGAGAACAAGCACCAGGGAGCTCTAACTATAACTTGGCATCCTCTGCTGTCCCCAAGCTGCCTTCCTGTGCAAACATATGGCACTGGCCCCTATACATCTGATACCCAGGACACACCAAATTTAGCATTTCCAGACACTTTTAAAGTTTATTTGCTGTCATTTTTGACCTTGGAGGTCTCAACCTTTTCTTTCAGAAGTGCAGGGCTGGGAGACCTCAATGCTCCAGCTGTGAATAGCCACTGCATAAAAATATAGATGTTACACATCAGGGTGTTTTTGATGTTGTTGCACAGGTATTTATTAGCAAGAAACAGTCACTGTTATTAGGCTCCAGCCAGCAGTAGTCCCTGCTTTCAGACATCTGTGTGTCCATGCCACCTCCACCCTTTCCTGCACAGCTCCCCCACCATGAGGCATTAATATGAGGAGCATGGATCCCACGGGGCAGGTGGGAGAGGTGCACTTGGTGAATGTCAGATGGGCAAGAGAGAGACAGGAGAAATATCACAAAGGACAAGGAGGGACAGGTGTGATGGCAGAGCCAAAGAAGAGATAAATAGCCCAGAAGAGGAAGAACTGAGCTGGAAACAGCAAATCCTTACTGTCTGTGGCTGAAAGCTTTGGTGTTATTTGAGGCAGATAAACCCAGAGTTCAGGACACCAGCTTCTCTTGTAGAAAACAGAAAGATTATTCAAAATTAATTCAGTGTTAAAGAAATAATATGTCACTGTTTTGGCAGCGTGGGCATTTCAGAAGGGTCACCTGACAAAGAGGAGGCCTTGAAAAAAATAGCTTTATTCTCATGTCATCACCCTGTAGGCATTTCCCCTGGGTCCATCCCACAGCTCTTTTACCATCCTCCCACCCCGGCTGTCTACAGTGAGATTTATGCAACCAATCCCTCAGTGCTTCACTCTAAAGCATAGTGTAATTTTTTTCTCTTCAGACAAGTTCATCAGAAGAACTCTAGGTTTAAAACACGGTGGAAATGATTCATTAAAAACAAAGAATATCCACTGGGGTGTTTTTTTTCCTTCGGTCGCGAGCGCCATGGAAGCAAAGTGGCGCTGGATGTGCAGGCAACTTTCAAAAGTCTCCACAAAAGTCTGTAGCACCAGCTCAGCTGGAGAGGGCAAGGCACAGACGGCAGCCAAGGTCACTGTGACAACGGGGAACATGCTTTATATGCTGAGCAGCACAGGCTGGGAGGCGGCAGACAACAAGGGCTTGACGCATTTGAAGTGTCGCTCAAAGTTGAGCCAAGGTTTCTCCTTGTGGAGGTACCTGACAGCTGCAATCAGCTGCCTGTTTCATGTCAGCATTGATTCTGACTCCAGGTCTTGCAATTCTTCCTGTAATTTATTCGGTACAGAGTGATTCACCACATTAAAAAACGGGTGGGGAAAAATCCCCTCTGATGAAGCACCGCGGTTACGGGTCGAAGATCCAGCCTGGCTGCACTGGCAGCAGAGGGAATCTCGTTCCTGTCTTCAGGCAAAGCCCTGCCCACTAGGAAATTCCAAAGCTGAAGGTCTCAGTTCTGTCCTCGTTTACCTCTGCTAACATCCAGACTGACATTTTGCTTTAACATTGCTTCTTGAGCTACCATTTTTTCTGCTTGTGAGATAAGGAGGATGATAAAAGTAAATGCACTCCTGTGTGGAGCATGGCAGCCCCTGAAAACTGAGGGGTGGAAAAGGGAAGCAAAATAAGCTGACAGTTTATAATACATTTTTTGTTTCCTCCAGTGCACAGGTGAATTGAAAGGTTTCTTATATAAATTTCAGTGGGATTAGTTATGAAACGTGCTTTCTGTCACTCTTCTAAATTGCATCTTTCAATAAAAGCTTCATCTCCTGCAGCTAATCCTGGATTTATGCAAAAAACTCCCCAAACCACCCCCCCCAAAAGCCAACCCTGTCCCACACTGCTAAACATGTGAAATGAAGTCTTTCAGACTGTATGTGCACCCAAATAGCCTTTCACTTGCTGCAATATCCTATTCCCCCCTAGAATGGAGGGAGGGATTGTTCTCAGTTTAGGTTCAGATTGTTTTAGTCAGTGAGATATTTTAGGATAAATACATGCAATTTTAATAGCAAAAACTCATTTTTGTTTTAATTGCCTTAAAATTGTCTCTTATCTGCCATGGTCCAAAGCCTGAGCTACCAACCCTGACATGCAAGGAAGGGGCAGCAATCCCTCTGAGCCAAATAACTCAGGTTTTCCTCTTTATTCATGAGGGACCCTCCTGCAACAAGCACTCTAAAGTCAGCAGGAAAAGGGACAGCCCAGAGGCTCCAGTGTAAGAGAAGGATGGTGAGGTGGGACTCAGAGGGGAGAAAAGTGAGAGGAGAAAGGAGAATGGGGGGAGGAATAAATTATTTTCATATTTAGGCAGAACCACAGAATAACACAGAATGGGACAGGGACCCCAGAGTGCTCTGGTTCAGTCCTGGAATGTCCAGGTTGGATCAGGCTGCTTCATTCCTTGTCCAGTTAGACCTGAACACACCCAAGGATGGAGATCCCAGTACCTCTCCTGGCCTCAACCCCACTATTTAAACACCCTGAGGGTGAAGCAGCTTTTCCTCATGCCCAGCTGGCAGTTCTGGCCTTCCAGTCCTGTTCAGCCAGGTTAAGAAGGCAAGGCACTCCCAGCTGCTCCCTGGGACATGTGTGTGCTTGTTTTCTCCCCTGCCCTTTACACAGCCCATTTTATGATTCCTTTTAGGTTCTGCTTTTATGCAGTAGCTCTGTAACTGTCTGCATTTCCAATTATAAAACCTTTAAATTTGATTTAAACCTGATAATTAAGCTGTGATTTAGCAAATTAACCCTATTGAAGCCCAGAGGTGTGAGACATGCTCTTTAGAACCTTAAATGTTTGGTGTTTAATTGCATCCAACACTGAGAAGGATGCAGGGAGGAGGAGAAGTGACTGTGTAACTAATTCAGGCCGCTGGTGCTGACAGGACAGGACCTCATGCACAGATCTCACACATCCCATCCAGACCAGGATTTGCTGCTGTCTTCCACCACAAGAATTTCCCAGATGCACAAAAAGACTCAGTTGGCCCCTGGCATCACTACAAAAGCTTGTCATGTCCTTTGGCTGTTAGAAATCCTGCACCATGATCTGCACAGCAGTTGTCTTTGTGTTCCCCTTCAAGGTCAAGGCATTTCTAGCTGCATTTCAAGGCATTTTCTAAGGTGGAACATCTTCCTCTCTTGTCCTCAGTATTGACAAACTAAGAAAAATTTAGCCATCCTCCAATTCCCTGGGTTCCCAGGCAGTGCTCCCAGGAGACTGAAGCTTGAGGGCCCACAGAAGGAAGGCAGGTCTGGGCAGGGAGAGGTGCTGTGGCCACCTGCAGCCAGGTTTTTGTGTTGTCACAGTCATTGTGGCAGTAGCTTTCATCCCTTCCTGTCCTTCCCCAGCACCAAATCCTTGGTTCTCACAGAGCTGTGTGACTTTTGGGCAGGAGAACGTGGATGTCCCAGTGGTTCTCACACTGAGGATAGCTGATGTGTGCTCAGTTGGCAGCAGGGAGGAGCTGCTCCTGAATTCATGTGCCTTATTCTCAAAAGCTTTGCCCTTGGTCATGAGAAGCAGAAGGTTTTATACAGACACGAGAGGCAAGTCAGCCTGTGGGGAAATGCAGCTGTGGGAAACAGGCTTAAAATTGTCCCAAAATAGGCCTAAAATTTTCTTATGAGCCTTTAGCCCAGTCCAGAGGAAAAAGTGTGTGTTTGTCTTTCTTTAGGGCTTCTCAACACCCAGCTCTAAGTGTCACTAGCCCGCAGAGGAACAGGAGTGACCATAATGCTCAGAAAATCCCCCCATTCGCTACGTCAAGCTCTTCCAGCAACACATCAAGCAGCTCTTCACTTTCATCAGAACCAACCAGCCAGATCTCCATGGTTCAGGATCAAACCCTGCTGGACATCACCTCCATCACTAGATTGGCCCCAGGGGAATCACCAAACCCTCAACCACTTGAGCAAAGAGATACAAATTTAGCAATATCGTGTTCCAGCCCACTCGGAGCAAGGACTATTCCAGCATCTTGCCCAGCCAGCCTCAGGCTCAGTCTAACACCCAGCTCAGCCAAGCCACAGCAATACTCTGACTCCTCTCCAGTCAGCCCAGGGATCAATGCAGCTTCCTTCTCCACCTTCTGTCCTCACACAGCACAAACCAGACGAGCTTCAGCTTCAGATCACACACTGACCCCCACCAGGACAAGCACAAGGCCTCCAGCAGCAGCGACTCCTGAAGAGAGTTCCCAGGCTCCTGGCTATTCTAAAACTGAATTAAAGAATACAGGAAAGGGGTTTGAATCAGATCTGGAAGATCCTGATCATGAGAGGTATGTATCCAGACTACACAGGTGTCTAAGTCCTCAAATGGCACGTGTTGATATAGAATGATTGAGAGCCCCCCCATAAAAAAAGTTAAATATCTTTTATGGTTCAGATGTTCCCAGTGGTTGTTTTCCAGTAATCACCCTGTGCTTCCACTAAACCCTGTTACCCATGAAGCAAAATTCCCTATTTCCATACACCCATTTAGCTCTCCTGGGCCAGGTCATCAGCCTCAGCTCCTCCAGCAGGGCACAGATTTCAGGTGCCTCCTTTCCTTCCAAACAAGCAGCACAACTTTCCCCTGTAGCAGCAGAGAAGCTCTGCTGTCCCTTGGAGCCTGGCAGAGCAGAGCAGGGGCTGGTGCTCAGTGACAAGGCCAGGATGTCCCTCCCAAACCTCCCCTGCCTGCCCCGACCCCAGATGAGCTGGGCTGACCCCACTCCTCCGAGCCTCTGAACTCCACCCTGTCTCTGCCACTTCTTTCCTTGGCAGGAGATTTGTAACCACACAGGAATTCCAAGCTATGGAGAAAGAGCTAGAGGATGTGAAGGAAGACCTGAAATGCCTGAAGTGGAAGGTGAGACACATCGGGGAGACGGTGCAGCCCCTGGCCGAGGACAGCAAGAGGTACAATGGCTACACCCTGATGGAGCTCAAGGCCATGGTGCAGTTTGAGGATGACCCCTACAAGGCTGCCCACAAGATCCTCACTGCCCTCTTCAGTGATGTCTACTGGCCACAGCACCCAGCCACCGAGCAGCCCTGCAACTCCCTGCCCAAGCCCAGGATAGACCCAGAGCTGTACATGGTCTACTGTGACATCCTGAAAAACATATTCCCTGGAATCAGCAGCCAGACCTTGAGGGAAGAGACACAACACATGCAGAACAGCACCCAGAAAGCAGTGCAGTAACACCAGACCCATTGGTGTTGTGCAGAGGTTGGTGGTGACTTTAGAGGACTGGACTGAGGTAGCCCGTGGGTTGAGTCTGTCCCTTTTAGGTATGGATTGTCTGTGAAGGTGTTGGTGAGCTCTGAGCCCTCATGCCACCTGCCCAGTGACACAGAGTGGGAGGGCATCCTGCACTCTTCCCACACTTTAGAAAACAATTGCTCCTTTGGTGTCTCTTTCAATCTATGGACGTTTCCTTGTTTCCAGCAACTACAAATGCTGACAAAAGAATCCCACGAAGACGTTGTCCAAGCAAGGGCCTTCTCCCAGCCCCAAACAGACCAACCAACCAGCATCTGGGTAGTTTCTATTTTCTAGAGTGTATCATTCATTAAATGACATTACTTGTTAGAAAATCACGGCTGTTCTTTTTTATTTATTTGTCTAGAAATGCTTTGCACATCAAATCAATCAGCATCGTAACTTGAACACACACTGCAGTGAGACCTGGGAATTTCAAACCTTCCTCTGCCCAGCTGAATCCTTGGTTTCAGGGGCACAGTGGTGAGCAGCTGTCCCCTTCCAGGTCACAGGGGCCAGGGTACAGAACTCTGCCACGTGCTCCTAAACCACCAGCCCAGCAGTGGGGCAGGGTGTGGGACAGGTCTGTGGCCTCCAGCTCTCCCAGTGTGAGGTGACTGGGCTGCCAGGCCAGCTCAGATGTGTTAACCCAGCTCAGATGTGTTAACCCAGCACAGATGTGTTAACCCAGCTCAGATGTGTTAACCCCTGGCAAGGGTCCCTCAAGGTGAGCACTGCTGTGGAGCCAAGGGAAGGAGGCTGCTGGTCACAGAGGACACACAGGGAAATGGCCCTGGAGCTCTTTCCTCCCCACCTGGATGCCATGGATGAAGAGTTTGTCCCCCAGGTGCTGCCCACAGGCCTGGCCTTGCAGCCTGTTCTGTGAAGGTGAGAGTGGAGGGCTGGAGGGATGTCCTTGTGCTCTGTTGCTCAGTGGCAGTGGCAGCCCCTCCCCTGCCCCACTGGTTCACCCAAGTCCCTCTCAGAGTCAGTGACACTCCTTGGAAAGAGTCACTTCCCTGGTCTCAGTGTGACAAACACATAAACCCCAGAACATGTCCATCCTGCTGTTCCAGGCCCTGAGCAGGGCAAGGGGTAACCTGAGAGCTCAGCCCCCCTTCCCCTCTGCTGGGCTGTAATCCACTTCTACAGCTTATTCCAAAAATAACAGGGAGGAGAAAAAAAGCAATTACCAAAGCACTGAAAGCAGATCATTCATTGCCAGTGCCACACAGATCCAGACACCTCAGGGATGGGAGGGGACCACAGCCACACCCTGAACCTGCTGGGCACATCTCCATGGGGACACTGACTTCAGTGGCAGAGCTCCCACCTGCCTTCCAGCAGGATGGTCTCTGCTGCACTCACAAAGGCATTGGTTTAAACTCCCTGTTATTAACAATTTATTTCACTTCCATGCTGCTGTGCAGACACAGGCCCAGCACTGCCCACACAGCCTCTCTGTGCCACGCTGCAGCCAAGGCCCAGAGCTGGCAGCTGCAGGGACAGCAGGGCTGTGCACAGGGTGTGCCCTCGGGACAGTGACAGCACCCTGAGGGACCCAGGAAAGGCAGCTCCCTCCATAGGGGTGTGTGGGACGATGGGAGTCACTGGAGGTGCAGTGTCCCCTCAGAGCAGAGCCCCAGGGTGGCCCATCACAAACCCATGGAAGGCTCTGGGCACTGTGGAGGGAGTGTCTGAGTGTCACACAAACACCCCGGGCACCCTGTTCTGCTTTCATGGCTCTTTCTTGAGGAGAACCTGTCCTGTTGGACAGGGGTGGGGGCAGGCTGATCCTCCCCCCACACAACACTCCCAGGCACTGCTCCACACTCATTTTTCTGTGGCAGACCAGACCCCCAGCTCTCTCTGAGGTCTCTCTTTGGAGCTTTCCATAACCTCCAGTGGACACTGAACTGACAAAAACACATTTAGCAATATCAATCTTTGAATGTTGCATTGCCTGCCCTCCCTGCCTGTAAAACCTCAATACATTTGTTCCTGTGTGAGAACAGGCTCTGTGGTTTCTCATGTTCAGGAGGCCAGAAAATGCTCAGATTTTCTCATTTAGCCTCATTCTCCTCACGCCTCAGATCCAGCACAAGTCCATTAATTATTTGTATTAACCTGACATCATCAGGGCTGATTCTGTCAAATAGTGTCAGTTCTGGGTCCCTTTCAGGTTTCAGTGTCTTTTCTGCAGAGTCAGTTGTGCTGTGAATCACTTCCACCCACTCTGGAGATGTGCACCAGGTCTTTTACCCTGATAGTCTTGGCTTTTAGCTATTCCAGTGGAACTTCCAGGTTATTTGGTACCAGCTGAAGCTGGCCAGTCTTGTCAGAGCTTCTACTATCATTATTAATATTATTATTACTATTATTATTTTTTTTCTGAGCCCTACAGTCTGTCCCAGAGCCCTTGCAGCCACAGCAGCCCCAGTGCTCAGCTGTGAGGGAAAGGGAAGAAAGCAGCAGGACAAACTCACTCCACCTGTCCCATCCAGACTCCTCAATTCTTCCTTTCCCTCTGCTGCATTTACACCTTGAGGGCAGCTCTGCTCTGTGCAGATGTCTCAGTCTCACTGCATTATCTTTGTGACCATTTCCTTGTACTTGAGGCACCTTTCCTGATTTCTATACAGGTAGAAAATCCACTGATTTTCCACTCATTTTCCTCTTGTTGATGTGCATTACCAAGTCCTTTCATCCCTGCACGAGTCTCAGCTTTCCTTGCTGCTTTGCTGGGGAGGGAAGCACAGCTGTCTGCCCACAATCCCAAAGAGTTTTGCTGTGTCCAGTCTATTTTTCCTGTATTCTCCCACTCCTAACCCAACAGGAGGGTGGGGGCTGCCTGCCCACACCTGCAGGAAGAGCCCTTCTCCCTGCAGAGAGCAGAACTGGGTCAGCACAACCAAACTAAGACAGCACTGTCTTAAACATACAGGCCTGGAAGCAATTCTTTTGGCCTTGATTTTTTAACATCCTGAGCTTGCCAGAATGTGCCCTGTTACAAGCTTGCTCTGTCTTGAGGCTCTGGGTCTTGCTGCCTGGTATTCAGACAGAAAAGCAATTACACAGCCCCATTACTGTGACAGGTAAAGAGATGCAGCCATTGTTCTTCCTGGACAATTCACACTGATTCCAACCCCTCCTGCGTGGCCCCTTAGCATAAATAAGCCTTCTCTCCAAAATGTTATCACCTCCTCTTGTATGGAGACAGGCAGGGCAGGCAATCAGACACACAGTGACAAATTAGCCTTTAAATCCACATTGCATTCTGTCTGCTCTTCATTAAACTATATTTTTTTTCCTTCAATACATATTCTTGAGCTCGGAGACCCAATACCCAGCCAAGTTATTTTCTTTCCTTTTCTCTCCTAACGACAGGCATCACATTTGCTATTTTCCAGCCGTGCCCGAATGGAGAGTCGTTAGTACCAGCCTCATTCAAGGGCCGTGCTGGCTGCCAGACATCCCTCCTGCCCCTGTCCTGAGGGCCTCAGAGCCTGGCACAGGTGGCACTGGCTGCCTTCCCCGTGGCATCTCCCAGAGCAGATGTCTGGTCACAAGTGTGAGGACAACAAGACTTCTTCCAGCCTCGGGCAATCTGTACTTTGCACTGATTGATTGCATTAAATAAGCAACCCATTAATATCCCCCTGCTGTGGCTCCATGGGCTGCAGTTGGCAGAGCAGATTCTGCAGCAGATAGGTTGTGTTAAACAGGGTCCTGGTGCATTACTGCTCGTGGAATCACTGAATGATTTCAGCTGGGAAGAGCCTCTGGAGGTCAGAGGTCCAACCCCTCTGATCAGGCAGCATTCCAGTGAAAAACCAGAATAATCAATTCTGTGCTGCAAAAACTAAACCATTGCAATGAAAACAAACTTCTAACAACAACAGCAACAACCACCACATTTTTAAAAGAATACAAGAATTTAATTTACGTCAGCATCAGTGGATAAAGAAGATAAATGGCAAACTTATTGTAGCACTGAGGCTTGGAGGGCTCTTTGCTGTGGTTAGATCTACATGCATCACCAATTCATTTATCAGCCTTCTCATTAATATCTCTAATGCATAATTGCAGTCAAAGTCACTCATTGAACCATGCATTTTATGACCTCAAGGGTTACCCCTTCATACTGTTAATAATAATATCTCTGCATAATGCAAATGCTTTATGCAAAACAAGTCCACCAGCTCTTCTGCTTTATGACTTAAAATATAGCACAGCAAGTTTTAGGCAACTGTCTGCACCTTTATATCAATTTATATCAATTATGGGCATCTTTCCTGAATTGTGAGTCACAAGGGTTTGGGCAGTGCCATTAATTACCAGTAATGCCTTCTCCATTAGTCCTACCTGAATGTCTGCTCCTCATGATGTGTGCTCCATATATTGATACACCCAGTGCCTCTGGCACACTCCATTTCACCCTGACTTCAGTCATTTTCCCAATAAACCTACAATCTTTGGTTTCCAAGGTGAAAGTGCTCTTGAGACCCTTTTCCATGTCTCCTATCCAGCTGCTTCTGGAAGTGGTTCCTTTTCCACTCTGAGCTGGAGCCCTCCCCCATGGACCTCTCCCCTCCTCGGGGTCTGGCAGGGAAACAAGTGCCCTATAAATCATCTCTGGACACATCCCCAACCCACAGGCAGGTGACAGAAGTGCAGATGTCCTGAGGGCCTCAATGCTGCTCCCCTGGGAACAAGAGTGACACTGGGGGGTCCCAAAGGGCTCCAGACCAGCCCACAAGGACAGAACACTGATCCTCCCAAGCACTGCCCTGAGAAATGCAGATCAGAGCCTCTCACTGATTTATTATGAAGAGTAAATTATCTGAGTGGCCCAAAGAGAGTGATTAAAATACACATCAGTGTCTTGCTGGGTCAGTGGGTTTTGATCAGATCTCCCATTTTGTGTTAATATTCAGATGCGTTACTACCCCAGAGAGATGAATAATAGTGGCTATTTAATTTCTCTGACAATATTAAACATAATGAAAAGTCAGACTATCATCCCACATCCTTCCCCATGAATTCTGGCCACCGACAGATCTCCTGTTGGTAATGGAAATGTCACTTTGATTCATCTGTTCGCCAACAAATCCTTACCAAACAATTTCCAGTATATAGCAAGGCATCCCAAAACATTCCTTTGGACACCAGCCACAACTGACATTCACTGTAAATTAGTTTTTACCACTGTTTAGGCTCAGACCATTTCAGGTGGCTTTGCTACTTACTCTATTTTTAGCAATGTTCCTCTTTCCAGCATACCAGGAAAGAGGTGGATCATAAGACTTCTGCTAATCTGCAAATCTGAAATGACAGTTGAGAGATGGAATTTATTATTACACAGCTCAATGACAACAACAGAAATGACCTTTCTGCAATGCCAGAAGTTTTATCTGTGCTGATCTGTGCCTTTAATTTGAGGGGAGGGGAGAGGAAGTACAGGTTATTATGTGCCAAAGGAAGAACTTTTTCCCTATTAGGACAGTGAGGTATTAAAACAGATTTGCCCAGAGAGGCTGTGCATCCCCCATCCCTGGATGTTTCCAGGCCAAACTGCTTGAAGCTCTGTGTAACCTGGTCTGACTTCTGCAAAGTTAAAAAAAACGTGAGGAGTGTAATTGCAGAAAGCCAGGGAAACCTTTGGTGAATGGGAGCACAGAGCCAGGAATAATGAGAGGCAGGAAGAGCCCCAGTGGGAGTTACAGGGCTGAGCCCCACCGTGCCCCAGCTCCCTGTGCTGGCCAGAGCCTCCTCCTGCTGTGCCAGGGCTCCCTTGGTCCTCTCTGATGGCACATAAAAGCTCTTTCTTGCTCAAGATGAAAGTGCTTTCCCCAGCTTGTTTCACACAGAAACCTCTGTTCTGGCAGCCACCTCACGCTGTCAGGCAGAGGAGAATTTCAGTGAAAGAGATAAAAGGGCTCAGCTGTCCTGGCTCGTTGTGTTTACCACAGGAACCTTCTCTTCCCCCAGCACAATGGGTGAGGAGGCATTTCCCTGAGAAACCTTCCCTGCCATGGCAGCTTCCTCTGTTCCCTCTCCCTGCTGCTGGCCACACTTGCTCTGCATCCCAGCATTTGCCCCACATCTGTTTCAGCTGCAGCTGCACTGACTGGGGACAGTCTGGAGACCAGTTCAGTCCATAATTCTTAGCTGGGCCCACACTCTCAGGAGGCAGCAGCTGAGTTCCAGTCCCTTCCTGGCCCTCATGATGGCTCTGAGGTGCAGTGCCAGACCCAAAACTTCCCCTCCCACTGCTCCCACCCCAGGCTCCTCCAGGGCCACAAGACTTTCAGGTTGTAAATGTCCTTTTGCTGAGGAGGAGACTTGGCTGTTTCTGAGTTCTTTTAGCACTCCCTGACATTCACCTCCACCTTAGCCCAGCACTATTTTCTGTCAAAAACCAGTGGGAAGCTCCTTTCCCAGTTAGATCCAGAGAACCTGAGGAAAACAAGCAATGTAGCTCTGAAACAACAAATCCACAATGCCAAGCAGCACTGCTGCATTTCACTTCCTACATTTTTCAGGGCAGCATTTTCCCTGAGGAACACATCTGCTCCTGTCCCCTCACTCTGTGTTTTTATTCTCCTCAATCTCCATTCCATGTACCTCCTGCACAGGCAGCACCTTTCCTCAGGTGCCACACTGCTGCCAATAAAATCCTGGAATTCTTTAATCTGCTGTTTCCCTCCATCATTCTTTTGGATATTTTATGTTACAGTTGGGTGAGAGACCTGCCTGCTTTAGTAACTGAGGAGTTCTGAATGCTCTGGTCTGCTTGACAAGGTGGTGATCAGTCACAGGCTGGGCTCAATGATCTTGGAGGTCTTTTCCATCCTGAATGCTTCTGTGACATCTTAGAGGGAGGAGTTGAGCAGGAGCTAATCCTATCTGACTGATCCATTTCCTTGGATTTACAGTTCCTAAAAATGCCCATCCTCTCTCCACAAACTGCACAGTCTGTGCATGCTGGCATTTTTGGAAGTCCCATGAGCAATAGGACAGAGACCAACACTAAGAGTTTGTGAGTCAGGTTGATTTTAGTCACAGCCAAAGAGATCTCAAGCTGAAAGCTAAAGGCAGGATCTCACTGGATAATTGAGACCTTCCAGAAATAACCAGGACACCTGGGGAAGGTGGTTTTCCTCTCCTAATTAGAGCCCAAGCAGAGAGCCATGGGTGGAGGCTCATGGGGGTTTGGAAGCAATACTCCAGGCTGGGAAACTCCCACCCTGCTGCTCATTGGGATGGTCAGTGCTCTCCTTCAGCCAGCAGCTGAGCAAGGGAACACCAGAGAGCTGCCAGAGAAGCTGTACAGCCTGATTTCCCCCTTCTCCAGTAATTTCTAGGTCAGTAAGAAGGAAGCCACCAGTTGTAAATGTTTCCTTTTGGGCCCAGATCTCAACACTGCAGCACTTCACAGGGTCCTGAGCCAGGGTGAAGGGAACTGATGCTGTCAGACTAGGGTGGAAAATTGATCCTTCCCAGCAAGATTTAGAGGCCAGTTGGACAAGAAATTACTCCAGCTGGGCACTCAGTCCCCATCTCTCAGCTCTTCCTGCAGCTTGGAGATTCACTCTATAATTGCTTTCTTAGTCCACATTTTATCCTCAGCTGACAGAATTCCATTAGGGTGATACAAGCTGTGTGATAAAGGGATGTTTGTGTCTCCCATGGGCTGTAAGTCATTTCTCAGCAAACAAGCAAATAGTCACAGAAATGGGCAAAGAGGCCAGGAAGTCCCTTCCTGTGCCCTGGCCAGCAGGGCCACAGAGGGAAGCAAACCCTCCCAGGGTGTCCCACTGCTCCCTCCCTGCTCCTCAGAGAACACCTCCAAAATGAACAGTTCTGCAGCACTTCTGGGCACACAACAGCCCAGCAAGCACACAGCCCCCAAAACAGGCACCCCACACAAACAGGAGCCACAGGGCTGTGACACAGCAGTGGGTGACACCCCAGAGCAGAGAGCAAGTGCCCTTCATAAGGGGTAGGTAAGAAATGAAACTAATCCTGTAACACATCTGAGCACATGTCTGGGAGTGTAACAGGACGGTCACACCAGCAAGGCACAACAGTGACTCTGAGCAGCACTTTCAGAGTGGTTTTGGCAGACAAACTGACCTTCCAAGCATGATGATGCAGCTAGAAGATAGTCAGGATGGAAAAAAGCTGAAAGGGAACCCAGGAAGGTGTCTCAGGTGCTGCAGGGTGCAGTTTCAGCACTGCAGTGGAGTGAAGGACAATGGTGAAGCCATCACCATGTGGTGTCTGTTGGAGTTTACATTTCTGGAGGAATGTTTGAAGGGATTTGGCTACTTCAGTGACTTTTAGCAGAAGAGCAGCTCCTGTTGGACCTCAGCCTCGTGGATCAGCAGCCCCAGAACACGGAGAGCAGCCCAAGGCACCCTACACAGGGTCTGGATTCCCACCACAGGCTGTATTCCCCAGGATGTGGAGCTGCAGCCAGCAGGAGAGCAGGAGGGGATGGGGAATGCTTCTCTCACCAATCAATCAAAGGAAAGCTCCCTTCATCCCCTGCATGTGGCAGAACCCAGATGTCAATACATTCATGTTTGCTCCTACCTGACTTCTGCTGGAAGTGAGCATTTCTTGGAAACTTCAGAAAGCTTAAAGTCTCCCATCCAACCTCCTTCATGCACTGCTCTCCCCCTCACAGCCTCAGTCTCCTGTCAGCAGCAGCTCCTGTCTCTGGCCTTTGCAGGGAGTTCCCTCCAGTCCCAGAGCCCCCAGTCCCTCCTGGGCACTGTCAGTGCCCCCAGCCCAGCACATCCTGGCGTGGTAGGGCTGGGCACCACCAGGGCAGTGACACAGAGGGACATGTACAAGGGCAGCAGGAGCAGATTTTACAGAGAACCCCTGAGCAGGAGGCTGTGTGCAATTCATGTCCCTGTCCAGCCTAAGCCATGAGCAGGGCCCAGGTTAATTCAGCTGCTGGATGTAGCTCCTAGGGGTCCATGGATGAGTGTCCTGACTCAGGAATACACAACTTTCCTTGTCTTCCCTGCTGCCCCTTACACCCTGCATCACTGCTTGCTCCCTTATCCATGGACAGCTGCTTCTCCCTGCAGTTTAAATGCTGCTGGATTAAAGCACAAAAAGGCAGAAATTGAAAAGTTGCAGGCCTTCCCAGGCAATTCAGATTACGCTGTGACGACTGACAAAAATATCTTTTTCTAGATCAAAAAGTAGGCAGCCTGGCATGTACTTCCTCACAGATTATTTCTTTATCCTCTGCCCTTCTCAGTGTCACTGTGGGACAAACAAATTCATTTCTGTTATCTTGATCCAAGCCCTTTAAATCCAAGCACAGCAGGTGAAGGTGAGCAGCTATGGCATCAAGGTCTTTGCAGGGCCCAGATATTGAAACTGGGTGAATCTTCAGCAATTTACATTAAAATCTTCAGCAAGAATTCCTGTGAATCCTTCCTTTTCCTTTGCTGTGCTTTTGACAATGTCAAACGATGGGCACATCCTTGCTGAATTACTCCTGCTGAAGCTGTGCCTGACATTGACTCAAGAGCTCTGTGGGGATTTTCTTGATTGCATGTTTACCCTTCCTCTTGTCCCTCCTGTAAATGCCAGTCTGACATGAATTTACTTGTGAGTAGTTAGTTTTAAAAAAGAGGTGGAAATGGAATAAACCCTTTTTTTAACCCTGATTCACTGAGGAAATGAGTCAAGTGTCTATGTTTGAGTGTATAGGGCTGACTAGGACTCTTAATTATCTTTGGTTATATAAAGGGTCATTACATCTCAGCTCCAATTAGGAGGGCAAACACTGACAGCTCCTACCCCACAGAGATGAATGAAGTATTTTCTAAACATTTTGCTGCTCTCTAGAATGACTGACTGGAACCAAGGACTCCATTAGGCTGTGCCTTGGTGGTTTTTGTCATCCCAGACAGCAGCAGGCTGGCAAACCCTTCTTTCATACAGACACTGCAGGGGAGGATGTTCCACAACTTGACAATCTTTTGAAACATTTTCAAGACTTTCATGGTCTTTGCACAATGTGGCAGCTGAGGAATCTCCTGCATGGGTTCAGGGCTGCTGGGAGAGGATGGTGAGTGCTGCAGCCACTGCAGTCTGTGGCAGATTCCAGACCCACCTGCACTGGATACAGACTTCCAGGGGCAAAGGGTGCTGGAAACTGGCTGCAGTCACCAACAGAGGTGAGAAGAGTTGGTGGCAGGGAAACACAGAGAGAACTGGGACCCATCTGAGCTCAACCAAATAGTTTGCAATCATTTCCAAAACCTGGAGCATTAGGGTTGAAAAATCTTTTGCCCACCAGGCAGGACTTGAGATGCTGCAGTCAGATACAGAGAAGTCAGGTGAGCACAGGAAGTGCTCTCCTCCTCATACCTTTTCAGATCAATAAGAGAGATGCTGTTCAGTGCCAGGAAACAGCAGATTTCATTACTCTGCACAGCCAATACCATTTTCTCAGAAGAACAAACAATGTGACAGGCCCCATCCCATCTAGAGATTGCCCACATGACAAATCTGTGATGGTGCCTTCAGCCTTGAAAACCTTGCTGCACCCTCTCCCCTTCCAAAGACAGACACTGGAATCTGCTCTGAGCCCTTCCAACATCCCTCCCTCCCCTCAGCTCCTCCTCTCTTTCATTTGGAGTTGCCTGTTCCATGGTTTGGAGCAGAAGTTAGCACTTGGTTTTTGGTAGAATGACACCAAATGAGGGAGGAGTTCTCAGAACAAGAGGGTTCCTGAGTCAGTGCAGCTGGGGAAGAGCCCTTAAACAAAGTACAATGCACACACACAGGCTGTTTTACATTTAATAGTAAAGTAGTTTGTATTTAGTACAAAATAAATTCTTTTGCTCCATTGGTACACAGAGACCTGGGAAATGCATTGTTATCTTGTGTCCTTTCAGCTCAGGCAACAGCAGTGAAGTTTTAACAAGCAAATATACAAGATATTACACTCCTGACAGGGCAGAAAGGGAAGCAGCACAGTTTGATTCTAAATTGAGCTGCACCAGTACCTCTGGTTTATGTGTAAAATAACATCCTGACTTCAGCATTCAGTTCCCTCTGGAAACAACCACAGCATCACAGGAATGAGCAAGTTCTAAGTGAGAATCCATGGAAGAGATTCATAGGTTGTCACAAACACCAAGTTTTCAGGGAAAAACACATTTGCATAGCAAATCCTGCAGCATATTTATTTGGTTAGAGTTTTATTTAAATGTGCAGGGTATTTTTGTTTAAAAATGCACTTCTCTCCTTAACTTCAGCTAATTTAAAGGCATTTACCATTTCTCAGAAGTGATGATCTGTTGCTGGCAACATCTGGTTAGTGCAGCACAGAGGCATGGCCTCCTTGTTCATATAAATTCAGGCAAATAGGAGGAAAAACCATTTCTCTGTAGCAGGAGGGCTCTGAAGGATGTGCAGAGCACCTGTCCATGGCACTCCAGGCAAAACACCTCACTTGCTTTCTCCATGGTAGTGAAATGATGAGAGAAATAATTATTTCACTGCAAAACATGAAAAGGTGACAGCTGAAATGCACTTATTAAACCTTGATAAAGCCACTTCCTGATCTCCACTTCCTAAAAACATCCATCACATTTCTGCAAGCCCAGTGGAACCTGTCTAGGTGTCAGAAACAGTGGCAGCTCCTGCAGACAGCCCTGGCATCAAAGCATGCCCAGAGACAAACAGCTAAAGAGTATTTCCTCTAATAAGTGCATTTCCCAGAATATGCACTTATTTCCTCTAATAAGTGCATATTTACAGGCATCAGAAATAAAGCAACACCTCCTTGTAGTGAGGATCTTCGTGATCATCCAGCCAGGATTTAGGAATAAAAGCTTTAAAAATAATCTAAAAAACCTGTGGACAATCCTGCTTAACCCAAGTTCTCAGTACTTGGCAGAACAGCTGTCAGCAGAAAGGTTCTCAGTCTCTCCTTTATGTTCCTTCTTCCCTGGATTTTCAATTAAGAGACAAAGGGGGGAAATTCAGATCATGACCAAAAACCCCCCAGGAAACTGAATTCATCCTTGAGATTTCATTCTGAAGAAAATTTCCTGTAGCAAATAAAACTGCCTCTCACAAGAGGGGGTGGTTCAGCAGCAGCAGACATGGAAAATCTTCCATTTGGATATGCATATTTTGGAGATGAGGATTGCAGTTACTCAGGGCTGGATGCATCCAGGACTTCCCCTGTTATCTTTTCCTCCTCTGCAGTCCTTTCTCACTGATGCAGGTTTTGGGGCGCAGAGCTGTGGAGGAAAATGAAGGGCTGCTTTAGGACTGCACACTAACAGAGAAGCCCTGGAGTAAAATGAGGGACAAAAATGCCCATTTCTCTTGCCAGCCCAGAATGAAGCTGAGTTACCCCTCTCAGTAATGTTTCTGACACTGGCAGTGAGTGCTGCCAGCCTCTCACAGTCCCATGGAATTGCTTTCCTGTGCAACCTGAACTCAGGGTTGGCACTGTCCTGAGCAGGAGGCTGGGCCCTCCCTCAGGAAGGGAATCCCCTGAGGTCTCCTCCAACCCAAATCATTCCACAAATGTGTCATCACCCTCTGTGGCTGATCCCAGCCAGGACTGCA
This sequence comes from Alaudala cheleensis, assembly GCA_013398995.1. Taxonomy (NCBI): domain Eukaryota; kingdom Metazoa; phylum Chordata; class Aves; order Passeriformes; family Alaudidae; genus Alaudala; species Alaudala cheleensis. The sequence continues at coordinate 95,739 of VWYE01003791.1, forward strand.
GAGGGGACACGGGGCAGAGGCCAACAGGCCACCCTCAGCTGGTGACTTCAGAGGCTTTGTGTCCTCAGTGCAGGAAAAGCTGTGCTGGCCATGGCAGTGACAGCTGCCCTTTGCTGCCAGGTCTGCTCTGGAAGCCAGGATGCCATTCCAATGGGCACAGAGATGTCCAGGATACTTCTGACAAGTATTAAATATAATAACTTTCAAGCTGGCTTTTTACAGGCAATGGCATTTCAAATCTTTCTCCTACAGAACTGTTATTAAAAGCCATCAAATATTATCTGTAACACTTTCTGGAGAACTAATTGGACAAAGTGTCATGCTCAGGAGAGAAAACCAATCATGGATGTACCAGCTTGGTTGAGAATTGGAGATGTATTTAGGGAGCTATTCTGAGTAATTTACAACGAATGACTGGTTCTCTTCAGACTATAAATACAATCTACTCTTTCTCCTTGGGAAAAAAGAGAGGTTGTCTTTTTAATTATTACTTTGTAAGCAAAAAGACCAATCAGAAAGACAGTGGGAGGAATAGAGACAACACATTTTCCCCCTTGTTATGATTCTGGGTTTGCTCAAGGAGCCACAAGCAGCTGATTCTCAGACACCATCTCTGAAACTGCTTAAATGGCCAGTGGGGATGCAATGAGCTTATTATTCCAAAAGTTATCAATGAACCTGCACAATTACCAGCCATTTTCAAATTCTCTTCAGCCAGTTTCTTTGCTGAGGATTTCTGCATTTGTGGTGTTGAGACACAACCACATCATCCCCTTTCAGATTTAGATACAGAGTAGAAACCCAGCAGATGATGAAATTTGCAGTTTGTCTTTCTATGACAGAAAAAGCAGAGCTAAATATACATAAGACTTCCCACTTTCCCCAGTTTAGGGCTATAACAATGTTCATTATCCACACTGTGTCTGCAGGAATTGAGCAGGAGAAAAATGTGGAAGGCAGAACTCACCCGGATCAGCCACAACTTGTTTCTTTTTGTTGCTGGTGACAACCTCATTTTCATTCATCATTCGTACATCCTGATCCTCCACATGATTGCTGAAAAGACTGAAATCAGTACAGCAGCCAAAATAATCAACACTGGGAAAAGTTCTGAGAGTTCTGGACAAGGATACCAAAGAAGGGATGTCTCCACAGCCACTCTCCACAGCATTATCCACACAGGAATTGTCCTGTCCTCATCCACCTGAAGGATTTCTTGCCAGTTTTAATTAGTGGCATTTATTCAGGTACACAAATATAAATATCATATTCACTCTCCAATTGTCAAGCCTGCCTGCACAGCTTGAACCACAAAGCAAAGTGAGATTTTAAATCAGAGCTGTACAAAAGGGGTATAAAAATCCTCCTATGGAACTTCCACACTGCTTTGTCATTCTGAAAGAGCATTATTTGAAACTTTTCTGCACTAAACAAAATTCATTTACTGTGAGAGTTTTGCTTGCAGGCTGCTGCAAAAATTTAACCATTTCTTTTTGGGAAAGAAGTAATAACTTCAAAGGTAACTTAAACGAAAAAATTACAGGGAAAAACATCAGCTGAATTGAAAGGTAAGGAAAACATCACTAATAACATCTCCCTTTCACACAGACCAAAAAAACCCATTTGTGCCTTTGCAATAAAAGAAGTGTATTTTTTCATTTCTCTCCAAATACTGCACAAAATGGGTTTCTATTTCTGAAGAAAAATGTAATGTCTCTCAAACTGTCAGAGTGAAGCAGGAGAGCCAAAACTGAAGCAAACCAAAACTTACACTAGCAATGATAATATCAGATGCAAGTTCAGGTTCATAAAATACTGAACAGTGCCATGTGGAAAAGAATAGGCCAACATCACAAGCAACAATATCTAAAAGCTCCAGAGCATTTTAAAAATGAAGGGCTATTATCCAGCAGGTCTTTATTACTGCTGAAGCACCCTGTATTTTAGCAGGGTGGGAGGTGAAAAAAAGAGAAAAGATGATTGCAGAGCAGGCTGGGGAAAAGAGCCAGAAAACTCCAGCACAGAGGTCTGGAGGAGAAGAGGCTCAGCATGTCCTCCACTGGAAAAGGGTTTGTGACCCCAAAAATTCCTCTTTCAAGTACATCAAAGGACATATCTATGTCTTATTAATATGTGCAAAGGAAGGCATGTGGAAGAGATCTGTGGTTGCAGCTGGTGCTTCCCTGGTTCCAATTAAATCATTTTACTCAGAGAAAGATCTGAAGCTGAGGAAGGTAAAGGTTTGTTTCCCATCCTCCTCCTTTTCCTACCTCATTGAAAATTTTCTCAGAACTTTTATTTGCTCAAGGCATTGTCATTTCAGTGACTTTTCCACTCTGAGAAATCTTGTTCACCTCCAAGTTTTACCATGCCAACACAGCCACATGTACAAAAACATGAGTCCAACCCAACACATCCAAACAACAATAATTTATTTAACCTCTGACAGGGCCAGTAACCAACAGCCAAAGCTTTAGGGAAACACAAGAAAACAAACCCTGCAGGCAAATGTGAACTTCTGCCTTTATTCAGGGCATTTCATGCTCCTTCTGCTTATTTCTAAATGTTTCAATATCCTTCTGAGTGGATCACACACCATTTATCCATGCAAAACTTGCCTTTTTTGTCCAAGTGATGCATGTGCAAAACATTCTATTTGTCAGCTGTCCAACATATAGGAAAGTGTTCATTTCTATAAGCTTTCATTTTTTGACTTTTCAATCCCATTTAAAATAAATTATTCTTTCAAATCCCTACTTTCCTATTACCAGGGACTGTTTTTGAGACCATAGCAATCCTGACCTTCTAAATGTAAGTGCATTTTTCACTGCATTTCATCACATTCTCCAAGAGATTGCCAACTTAGTGGTTTTAAAGCATCAATACCCCAAATGCAATTCATTTCTCATTTTAGAAGTTCATTATTTTAGACTGTTTATAAAATAGTATAATTCTGGCTCCTTAATCAGCATCTGTATCAAATCAGAGTTTATTTTCTTTAATTTTGATGCTTGGTTTTTTTCATGAACTTTCTATTTTTTCTCCCTCTATGCAATGTCACTGGGATTTATTAATCCTTCTCTAAGGAAGCCTAACTTCTTTATTTTGTGTTTACAGGCTTTCATGAAAACAGATGTAAATACAAATCATGAACACCAAGAATTGCTAAAAGATGCTTGCCAACAAAGCTGCTCATTTGATCCTCATATCTAAAAATCAGCTTATTCCCCCTCCAGTGAGGCCAGGGCTGCTCTGGAAGGGAATTTTCCTCAGCCATACACCCACTGCTGACATCAGCCACATCAAACCTCTGTCCCAGCCAAGATGCCCTCCCATACCTGATGACAGCTCTCCTCTCCTGGTGGCAGATCCTCTCATCATCAGTGAAGAGGATGGTGTGGTGGGGCACCACGGGGTCACACGTGGGCAGGATGCCTGACACCACCCTGCTCACCATGTCCAGAATCCCATTGTACACCAGCAAATCATCCACCAGAAGCTGCAGACATTGAAGGAATAAAACAAAAATCCATTAAAAAATCAGGTCTTGCTCTCAGCAGTTGTCTGTACCAATTAAGCAGAAAGCATTTTGCCCTATTTGTTTCACAAATCCAGCCATTAGTTTAGTTTTTGTTCCTTAAAACTTCCATTTCTCTCTATTTGCTGCTGGAGTTTGATTCGTTCTTTTCCTCCCTAAGTTTTTTATCTTGTCACTGATGTTTTTTAATCCAGCTTTCAAGTAGGTAATTAAAAATGTATTTCATGTTTTACATAATTGCCATTCTATTCATCGGAGTGAATCACTCTTAAATCTGAGAATTAATGAATTTCACCTCACTTCAGCTGTCTAAAACTTGGGTGTGCAGTTCAAACTAGTCTGCAAGGCCTCCTCTACAGTCAGTGGAGAAAGACAAGTGCTAGCCTGTCTTAAGGCAATTATCTAAGACAAAAATCAGAGAAAGTTTTCTTTCCCTGGACAAAAAAAAGGGAGGACAGATGACTGGCATAGATTACTCATTTTAATATTAAATGCAGAGTTAAATGAGCTGAATCCCATCCTTTGAGATTGCATGGAATCACACTTCAGCAAACTGTGAGAACACGTACAGGATGGAGGCAGCTGACTCACCAGGACATACAAAATGCACAGGAAAATTACTTACACCAAACTCCTTCACACCTCTCTGAGGAGTCTTGGCATAATTCCATAACTTGATCATTGACACGGTAGTAGGTACATCAAAAATGACATATACCCTATTCACCTGTAAAAGAGAATTAATTCAGATTTAACAGCACAAATTCCCCAAAGAAATTCAATTCTCATGCATGTTACATCAAAAGAGGTTCATATTTAAAGAGATATAGCTGCAGGAGAGATAACTGATGCTGGGGATGGAAGTTCAGCTATCATCCCTGCTGACAATTCCCAGCTGTTGGCTCTAGCCCACAGCTGCTCTCAAAAGCACAAATGAGATCCAGAGCATCCCTGTCATCCTGGACTGCCTGGAAATTGGAGGAGGGGGATAGAGACACTTTTAATGAGTATTTCATAAACCAAATACAGGATCCTTAGGGATAAGACAAGCTGGTGCCTCTTCTGTTCTGTTCTGTTCTGCATGGAGCCTGCAGGAAAGATGGAGAGAGACAATCTCCAAGGGCCTGGAGTGCCAGGACAAGGGGGAATGGCTTCACACTGGCAGAGATAGGTGGGATACTGGGAGGGAGTTCTTCCCTCTGAGGGTGCCAGAGAAGCTGTGGCTGCCCCTGGATCCCTGGAAGTGTCCAAGGCCAGGTTGGATGGGATTTGGAATACCCTGGGACAGTGGAAGGTGTCCCTGCCCATGATGAGCTTTCAGGTTCCTTCCAACCCAAATCACTCAGTGAATCAATGATTTTATTCCATTCTATCCCATCTCTTTCTGCCAAATACAAAAGGAATCCACCTTCCCATTTGCAAGACTAAAATTTCCCCTGTATGCCCTGAAAGCTCCTGCAGAAATTTTGCATTTTTTGTGTGAGTTATGCTACCAGGAACTTAGAGACAATCCTCCAGATGCTTGCTAAACAATTACTGCTTGAGGTATTATTCATCTGCCTTTCAGTGACGTTAATGTCAAGATGTTAAGACCAAAGATTAGGCAGGCAGGAAACCAATCTTGCCTGTTACAGTTAATTCCATGCTTTTCCTTTTATGAGCCACTATATCAACTTTGGATCAACATATCTTAAGCTTCATCTTTAGCATCCTCTGAAGTTTTAATCCTTTGATGTACTAGAGAAGATCCTGTAGGTGATATTAAATCATTATGCTGGGGGTTTTTTTACTGAAGAAAGAAAGGTAGATTGGATCAATAGAAATGTTTGCATCTGTGATTTTCCATGAGACAACTGGAGCATTGTCTCCAACAACAACCCTTAGTCCCACAGCAAATGATACATTTGATTAAAAATCCATTCAAACAAAGAAATAAAATGACAATCAGTAACAGGAGAACAAACAATTCAAATTCTGCTTACGAATTACTTGAAAAACAGAAAACCACTTTAGAATTAAAAAGGTAAAGACACTTCAAGGAAAAGAAAGGCTGTAATACCAATTCCCTTCAAGCTTTTGAAGCTTCCCACACATCAAAGAGTTAATGCAGCTTGCCAAGCAGCCTGCATGAGGATGGGAGCATTCACAAGCTCTGCTTCAGCAGCCCAGCTCCAGAGGCTGATTGTCCATCCAGCACCTCCCAGCTCAACAACCATCCCAGGGAAGGTGCAGGGGGGAAAGCACTCTGTGCATCTTACACAGTGCCATTTGTTACAGTTCAAGGACAGAAAACACCATTAACTCACTTCTGCCTCCTGCATTTCACACATTATCAATTTACCCTTTAATACTGGTAATTTGTGCTCTTCTGCAGTGCTTTGGTGCCAGGCAGAACAACACAGAGAGAGAACTCCAGGGGCTGTTATTTGCCTTTATCCCAAGTGAAGCAGCCTCTGCAAGCTTGTCTTTTGTAAGGACATGAGCACACTCAGATGGTTGTCAAATCAATCAGTCATCCTGTTACAGCAGACATCTGAGCATCCCATCAAATTGCCAGGATTCAGGATGTGGGATCTACACAGCAGGAGCCTCAAGCATCACTCAGACCTTCCACCTCCCTAGGAAATGCAAGAGCTCACTATTCCCAAGTATACTTAAAAGCTTTACCTTAATTAGAGCCCTTCATTACAACCCAACATGATATAAATTCATAATTCCTTGATTTTAATATTCTAATTAAGAACTGGAGTGAGGATTTCACCAACACAGTGAGTGATAACTTACCATATGTCAAGTTTATACTTCATTTTCTTTTTAAATCCATTCTCTTATAAGAAATAAAACCACATTCATTATGTCCATTAAAGGCCCCTAAAAAATGTCCTTTCCCAAAACAAGGTCAGAAGTCACCTAAGTTTATCTACTTTTCCTGTTTAGATTTTTGATATCCCAGCTATTAAACATGGGACTTCTAAAAAGGCTGAATCATTTGTGGCCTAAGGACATTAAATACTAAATCTGCCATCCCTAATCTACAAATTTGAATTCAACACAGATAATGAGATTAAAAAATAATTTCTCACTGCCGGAACAACATTCATTGCATTTTGTAAAAATGAACTTAAAAGCACCAGAGAGGTGTTTATTGCACAGAGCTCCATCAGTATCTTTGTCACAGTGACTCAAAAACCATCTCTGGAAAATCTTCTGCTGTTGCTCCATGGAGAGAGGAGATTACAAACCTGGGAAACCTCCACTGCTGCTGCCCATGCACTGCAGAGAGGCTGCAATAAAAACAACTCCTAAAAAGCAGAGATTTAGCATTTGTTACTAATATCAACTTGAGCTATGAATCCTATCTGCCTCCCCTTTCCTCCATGATTCCAGGTCCATCCACATACATGAATAAAGAGAATGAAAAGGGAAAATGTACCAAGCCAGGAAGGACTGGTGCCAGCCACATGTGCCTGCCATCAGTGGTGTCATTCACTCTGTCAATCAGCTTGTCTGGAGTCCTGATGTCTCCAGAGACATCATCTAAAACATTGACACTATCTGGAAAAGCAGCAATATCTGAAAACAAACTTTAAGCATAAATAACCCAAAAAGGGATATTTCAGAAACACCATATTTCAAAGTTTATGCTGTTCCCAACTCCATGAATGAGTTTTCACCTCTGCAGAACTCCCAGGACTGCAGAGCTGAGGAACTTGGGGGCACATATTTAAAAGCAGGACAACCCTTAGATACTCTGGCATTCCAATTTATTTCTAAAATAGGAATCAAGTAACTATCTGCATTTAATTTATTCTCAAATGTGTACTTAAGACTTCATCAATAAAGTTCCATTGTCAGGAATAGGCACTTCCCAGCTTTTTGGTGACAAAGTCCCATATTTTTATCATAAACTTGTGCAAATTTCTCATATAAAACCTATCTCAAGGAGAGTGTCTTTGCAGGAGGAAGTCATCAGTCACACTAGGCTTTGCTTGAGTTTCTCAGGGTTTATGGTAAAAATCAGTAACTGTGTAATAAAATCTTTTTTCATTTATTTGAGAGGGAAAGATTAAACCCCCACTGAAGAGGCAACCAGATTTTCTCTGTAAGAGAATGTTTACATTAAAAACATAAATGAATGTTAAAGGCATGCAAAGAAACATGGATGGATGGCACTTCAGAATTATGAATCCTGAGCAATGCAGTTTGAGGGACATTAATTTCCCCCTGTCCTGCCTTCTAAAAGTCTGTAAGTATTTATAAAGAATTGAAGGAATGACACAGCAATGCCTCAAGTGTTTAAGAAAAGCTTGATTCAGTAGTGAATTATCACATTAAATATTGCACTAAGACAAATAAGCTCTTTTAGGATCCTAATGCATCCCACACAGGGATCATTCAAAAGGAGCTGAGGATTCTTCACCTGGCACTGTTTTGTACTGTAGAGCTGCACCAGGTCAGTTAAAGACCCCTGGTTCTTAAAAGACAATTTGTTACCAGTTCTCAATTTCAAAATGTTTCTTGTCCACTATAAATGTTTCAAGTTTGGGGTGTATCATACAGGATACAAATCAAATTAGCACTTGGGGAAAAGCCTTTATTTCATTGAATTCCCTGCTAATTAGGCAGTGAGGATCCTTAGAGACAAACAATTCCTGCAGCATCTGTGTTATTTATTCTTTCCAGGGGGCTAAGAAATGTTCCTTGCATGTACCTGAACTCTGGGAGTTGTATGTTGGGGCATGAAGCTTTCAGCTTTTAAAAGACTTTAGCTGGAACAGAGCACAAAGTGTAACCTTGATGAACATCAATCCTCCCAACATGCCCTTCATTGCCTCTGTTGGACATCCAGGGAACACTGAATCAAATTCAGACCCTCAGCCCTGATCTTCATGACTGCATTGGGTGTCTAGAACAGCCTAAATCTCCAGAACAAGAATTATGAAAAATTTCTTTCTTGAGGCACAATGAAAGATTCCATTAAAAAAAACCACTGAACTCAATCTTTTTTAATGGATTTATAGCTCACCAAACTTTCTGGTCCTTCCCTAACACAGATGTCAAGAGCAGAAAATACCACACCCTTCTTAAGCCTTCCCTTGTGTAACTTTGTCCTGCTTTGTTGGTGCATCCCATTGAGAGGAGAAATGTTCTGGAAATACACAGAATCCATAAAAACATATGGAAAAGAGGTTCATCACCCAAATGCAGAGGACTAGAAGCAGAATTAATCCCACAGGATAATGTGGCAATGAGGAAGTGATGCCCTGTGACAGTTTGCCAGGGAGTGCCTCAGCAGGCCAGGGGTGCAAAGGATACTGTTTTCAGTCAGCAGGATTTGCTCTCCATGCTCATTGTACAGCTCCAGCCCATTCAAACCAATGTAGTAGGGATCACCCCAATTTGTCAGCAGCTGGAACTGGAAAATAACTAAAAAGCAAAATGCTATTAAGGAAAACATCAATACAGAAGCTTTTTCCTAACAGATCATTTAATCTGCAGTTTGAAAAATGATTGTGCAGCCCACAATGTCAGACACTCTTATTTGCAGTTCAGGAGAAAAAGCTACCAGAGGATCTGAAAACAGGCCACATATTTATCTATGATGTTTCACTGATTCATTGTTAAGCCATACTTTAGAGAACCTTTCTCATATCCTTGCTATCTTGGTAATATCTTAAAGCACCCAAAATTGTTGGCTTCAAAAAGCTCAGGACTCCTAACCATGGTATTTAACACCAAAATATCCCATATGACAAGGAAGATGACAGGGAAGGATACAACCACAGGGCATTAGAGGAGCTTCATAGTCCATACTGGCTTGTTCCAGTGTTCTTGAAGCAGCCCTGCCAAAAAAAAACCAAGACAAACCAGGTTCTTTATGTACCCTTGGCTCATTCAGAAAAGAAGAGAACAAACCCACAGAACTAAACCTCCACCCCAACCCCTCCACCTGTGATGATGGACCAGACTCCCCTCAGACCTCAGTGAAATTTGGTGAGAGTTAAAACCAAGTGCAGCTCTGCTCTGAGTGCTCCGTGCTTTCATCCAGCAGCCTCACACAGGCAGCTCCAACAGGGAATGGGAAATGACACTACAGCAGTGAAATTATGTGGTTCAGACAACAAAGACATCCTGTTTTACCTCCTGGGCACTTTAGGAGTTGGCTGGGGCTGTAGATAGTCCAGAAAGAGCATTTCCTGAGCAAAGTCAAAGTGGCAGTTGCCTGGTCCCTTGCGGATAAGGAAGCCCTCCAGGGGGGAGATGCTGTGCCCATCCAGCAGCACATGCACCACCTTAGCCTGGTTTAAAACACAACATAACATTACCTGACATGACATGATTTACATTCAAATAATTGCAAACAACTCCATTCACTTCAGAGACTGAAATCATTTCATTTAGCTGAATTTATTTCATTCTTTGGCAAAAGAAAGCCCAACCCAGCTGAAATCCATAGTGTCCAGGTCATCACTGACACTGATGGGGATGGCACAGGGGAGGATTGGGGGGGGAAAACACTGAAAAAAAAGTATTGACATCCTTCAATTACTGCCTGGCACAGATCTCAGCAAACTGAAGCTGCCCTGCTTCAGAGAGGGTGCTCAAGCATTGGCACAGGCTGTCCAGGGAAGAGGTGGAGATCCCATCCTGGAGGGATTTCACAGAGGTGTACATGAGGCACTTGGGGACATGGGTCAGTGCTGGCCTTGGCAGGGTGACCTTACAGCCCTTTCCCAACCTAAACAATCCTCTGATTCCTGAGGCTGCAGCAATATTTACACACATTTAGAGAATGGGAAGGCTCAGTTCTCATCAGCGCACACCACAAAGGGAATCTGAGGAGACATCATGCACCTGAATGCTCTGCTGAACCAGCTGGGATTGCCCAGCCCTGGCTGGGGACACCCTTCAGAAATCCCACAGCCTGGTCTCTCCCCAGGGCAGACTTTGGTGTTTCTGTTGCATTTACAGCAGCCTGGATTTCAGCAGTTCTATTTATGTTTGTGGCAGGTGGCACTTGGACTTCTCCAGGATCACACAAACCCCTCTGCCAAGCAGTGCTGTGTGTAACCTCAGGGCACAGGCACAAAGAAAAGGTACCTGGTACCAGACAGAGACAGCTGAGCTGTGGCCACCTCAGAGATGCAAGCACACCTTATCCAATCTCTGGAGATTACAGTGAATAATTCTGGCACATTTATTCAGACAATGCAGGAGTCTTGGCCCCTTCACTCTCCCCCAGCAGCACCATGTGGAGCTGTATTCACAATCCCAGGCACAGAACAATTCAATCACCAGCAACAATTAATCACTGCACCTTGCTCTCTAATATGTTAAATACAACTTAATGTTCATCACAAGCAGCATTTACTGCCCTGGGTCTTGCACTAAGCACCAGTTTGTGCCAGACTGGAGGAGGGGCTCAGTTCATTTCCATGAAGATTAATTAGGTGGGAATGTTTGTAAGGCTACCAAGTGTGGAGAAATAACTATTTCTGGCTTCATCTTTAATACACTTGGGATCAAATAAAGGAAACATCTTTTCCATATGAGCAACTCTTCTGCATGCTGCTCTCCAGCTGAATAAGTGTGCCAGGCTAAGGAGAGGAAGTGAGAACTCCACTGAAACACACTTTGCTAAACAGAAACACATCGTGAATGGGAAGTCTGCAGAGTTAGAATGGAATCTTACCTATTATACCACAGCTGCTTATATTTATGTGCCCTCATTTCTAAGTAATTCTCATCATCCCTGTGTGAGCAGGGCTGTCACATATTGCATTTTACAAATGGCATAACAAAGCTCTCACAAGGTGATTTTTCACAGAGCTGCAAATAGCACTTGAGTTGTCACTCTGCCAGTCCCTGCCATTACCCCTCACACTGGAGCTGTGAACAGCATCCCCCAGCCTGCAGCTGCCTCACAAATCATCCCATCTCACACCCAGGGACTGCTTCCTGCAAGGAGCAGCAATACTCCAGGAGACAGATGTCAGGATGCCCTGGATTTACAGCCTAAAACCCCCTTCCTGTGGCCCAGCAGACCTTGCATCTTTTGTTTTCCAAATAATTTATTTTATTCTTCTACAAGACTGCAGGTATGGGCTCCTCCTTTAAGTGGTACCCACTAACTCTTGTGGGACTGGCAGTATTCATGCAGGTAGACACCTGTATCAGACTCACTTCTTTTTCCTACCTAGCCAAGTAAACTGCTGAAAATACAACTTGCTTCTTCTTTTTTCTTGGTTTGGCCCCCAGAGACCAAATTCCATGTTAGATTTTAGAGATTTAATGAGCACAGCTCAGCAGCAACTAAAATATCAGTAAGTTGCCAACATTATTATCACCCTAAATCCAAACCACAGCTCCTGGGAAGAAAATGAACTCTATTCCAGCTGAAATCAGGACACAAATGTCATTAAAAACCCTCATTTGTACAGGGGCTGTATTTAGATGGCAATGCTCAAAATGCTCCAGAACCCTCCCATGTGGTAAATGTGCTGGGCTAATGTGATGGAGCACAAAATCAGGGGCCCTCTGTTTAAATCTCTGCATCAGCTGGGATTTAATTGGAAGGTCCTTTTTGTCCTCTCTCCAGTTTAATATGTGCCAATATTTTTATTCTTATTTATTGCCTGGATTTGGACATTGAGAATGTAACACTTGCCGGTTGGGGTGGAAAATTTTGGAACAGGTGGATTCCTAAACTTTCTGTGCAATGGACAACAAGCTCTGGTTCATTATCATCATTTGTGGAAGTGCAGCAGGGAAAGGAGGGACAGCCAAACTCAGAGTGAAAAGTGTAAAATTATCTCCATCAGCTGACAATTGTCAATCCCAACAATTTAGTATGGAAAAAAAATATAAACCAGGCAATTTGCAAATAAGAGAGAATTTATGTTAGACAATTTTAACTAAATTATTTTAGCCAAACTGCTTGAAGGTGGCACCTTTCTATTTATTAAATGTTAGTATTTCAAAAGACTCTTCCTGGAAAAGGCAGCACTGAGTGAGTGGCCTTCTGAACCTGAACCAAACAGAATTTCTTTGGAAAAGTTTCCCTCATATCATTCCCTGCATTTCAGGAAATACAAAATCATAGAGCAGGTCTGAATACAAGATACTGAGAGGATCCACTTCAGAATCATATATCCTGAAAATAATATGTGCTATTGTATGTGTCTCTTAGAAAAATCAGCTGTGAAGAGTTCTTTAAACCATCTCTGGCTTTTTTTCCCTGCTATCTGCTGTTTGTGGAGACAGGAATGCATTATACCTGCCACAAAATTCAGCCTCAGACAATCTGGAAAGATTTATGGTGTTCCATTAAGGCAGCTATATTCATTCATCACAGTACCAATTTTCCAATGCACTGCTGTATATTTTTGCTGGCAGTGCTCCTTTTCTTTTACTTACCCCTCTGTAGGTATCCTCTGGAGATTTATTATAGTTCCAAAAGCGAAGCCCTGCAATACTTTCAGTTTTATCAAAATGGATTGTGAGCAGATGATCTTCTCCAAAAGAGAAGGGAATGAGCCACATATGGTCATCCTCCACTGTGATATTAGTCCCATCTATTAACCTACAAAGAGAAAAGTCCATTAGCTGCACCAAGGGAATGGCTTCTCTCATCAAAAGCAGGGACTTTCCTAGGGTTCATTTTATTCTACATGCCACTTCCAGCTTCTCCTGGCCTTGTGCATGCAATTAAAAGCACAGAGAACATCAAAAATAGCATGCAAGTATTGGACTAAAGGAAGTGGGGGGAGAAAAAAGCCCAGTGTTTTCTTTAGTTGGGTCTGTTGAAGGCAAAACAGCAAAGTCCTCAGGTTTTCCCTGTGTGAGCAGGGACAGGCAAAGGAAAACTCTGCTCCTTTGTAGCAAAGTGGCTGAAGGCAGAACTCAGAGGCAGGCACAATACAATTTATGAAGCCAGCTGCACACCCAAAGCAGAGGATCTGGCTCCCTGCAGGGTGTTTCTATGCCAACACAACTCTCCTGGATCCCAGGAGGAGCTGCATGGCAGCTGGATAACCCTGAGCAGGCCCAAGCTCTGCTCACATCCCTCACAGACACAATCAGCCACATCCCTGCTATTTCACAAAGCTCCCAACCAGCAGGACAATGTCTTTTCATGACAGCACAGGCTTCAGGCTGACTAAATACAGTGAAATCTGGTATTTTCTGATATTATATTCTTCTACCACAAACTGTGCCACACAAAGATGGAGTAAAGGAGAATATGAATTAATTTTCCACTGTAATTACTTTGGTACACTGCCAAAAAAAGTAAGTATATACTTAGTATTTATTTAAAAGTTTAATGGAAGAATGAGTGCCAAACTTGGCAATTCCTTAAAGAAAAAGATTTGAATAATGACTCTTTCACAGAGGAACTGATTAGGGAGTCCATGAGAGAAGAGATAATTCTTGATTTGGTCTTGAATACTACATGGGACCTGTTCCAAATGCCACAGTTGAGAGCACTGCAATGTACTCAAATTCAACATGCTTGCAGGAATACCCAGAGCCAAAAGAGCCTCTGTTTCTTGTGCCCAAAAAAGTTCTCCAGCAAAATAATCAAGAATGTAAAAAAAAAATTAAAAATAAAAAATATAACCCACTTACTAAGGAAAATGTTAGAAAGGAGGGGGACCTGAAAACTCAGAGCCAGCCTTGCTCAGTAGCAGGATAAACAAAGTTATTATGGGCCATCTTTCAGCAAAATTCATGATCAAAAAAGCTCTAAATTGATAGACTCATAAACTCTGGAAGGTTAAATGTGTAGGCACAGGCCAAAAAAAAAAAAAAGAGTCTGAAGGCTAGCAAGCAAAAGATATAATAAATAAAATCCCTCAAATACATCAGGGGCAGAAAACTTGCCAGAAATTGTGTAGGATCAACATATCACTAGGCTGCAAAAGGAGCATTCAGAGAGAAGGCACCAACAAAAAAGGTAAATGAATTTTTGCATCTGGGTCCATTAGGGTGGGGTCTGGAGAGCCTCCCCCACAGAATCTGTTCATCACAGGGGATGTCATGGGAAGATTTCTCAGATCAGCAACTGCCTACAGAGGAGATTTTCATACAAGATGGCAGCAGGAACAAGGAATTCCACCCAAGTAAGGCTGATATCTGCAGCAGTCAGATTAGCAGAAATTACAAACAACAGAGTTAGTGTGCATGGGGATAAATACAACATTCTGAGGAAGACTCCAGAGCCTTTGAAAAGACAAGGCCTAATTCATAAACCTGGTCATAGCCCATAAACATGCCAACAAGACAAGATTACAACCAAAAATACCCTTTAAAATGGAGAGATGACTCAGAAACAACAGGATGCAGCTTCAATAACATCCAAATGCCAAGTCCTCTCCAGATCTACAGCCTATAATTTCTATACTGCTGCCATTTAGATGCACAAGTTAATCTTAGGAAATATACTTGTCAATGAATAAAACTTCATTAGATTTGCCAAAAAAAGTGCTTCAAAATGGCCAAAAGAATGGCACCTATTTGTGCAATTCCCCAACACATCCTCACTCTTTGCTCACATGAAAATTTTCCTTGAAATTATCCAGAAATCCTGCATAAATATCCCTCAATATGCACAGACAGATGCTACAGAACACCCACATTTCTTCCTGGAAAGTCCTTGGCAGAAATACCAAGCAGGCATGTTCTCATCTCCCAGCTCAAACAGCATCTTTTGGAAACATCCCATTCATGTTTCTACAACAAGCTGTTCCTGGACAGCCTGTGAATTCCAAGAATGAGCAGTGATGGGATGAAAATCATGTTCACATTAACATGTGTGAACATAACAGAAGTTTATAGAAACCTGTCACTTTGGAAAATCTGCAGTAAAATGCATCCCAAGTCTTTGGTTACTTACTTTTCTAACGTTCTGGAGTCTCCTGTGTACTCTGGAAGATCATTTAAGTCTTGGGGTGAAGCAGAAATCTGTTCTGCATTGATTTTTAATGCTTGACCATCCTTTCCTATCACCTCCAGTCCTGTCAGTCCCAGGTAATGAGAGTCTCCCCAGGTCATGGTAAAGTTCAGTTGCAGGCCTACACAAAGAACATACATTTAATATCTGTGTAAACTTACTGTAGTAATGAGCCAATATCAACAAGAGAGCAAACCCCAGTGATGTGCAGCATGGATATTTTGTACAGATAAATAACTTTACATGCTGGAATTGGATATTTCCTGCTCTGTTTGTCCACCTCCATGAAACAGCAGCTTCCTTTAATCTGTGTCAGAGCCCTTCAATGTGTTACCAACACCTTGTTCACTTGAAATTACACAACTGCTGATCAAGCCTGTTCCCCAGTGCCTCATTCCTGGCACTGCACACTGCCAGCAGCCAGTGACACATTGAAGCAGCCACATGACAGATACTGTGATTATGCAGACACAGAGAAGACCCATTAGTCTGAAGTCCATCCATCATCTTTCACCAGCTAAATGACTGCATAGATTCATATAAATCCAGCCTCTCAGAAATCCATACATTTTTAGAGAACACCTACTCACAGTTAAAGCAAAGAAAAAATACTGTTTACTAATGGTTTGAAGTTATTTTCTTCACAGCAGAACTGGACACATGGAAGCATTTTCATGGGACAGCATCAGTGAAAAGCAGAAATATTGATTAGGTTGTATCTTCAGAAAATGAAAGAAAAGCTGGAGGGACAAAGGCTGAATGTGAATCTCCTGTTCCACCTGTTTTATGCCTTACTGAAAAGAGAGAAACAGCATGTACAGATATAACAAGTAGAATTCCAATCTGATCAGGTTCCATAAAAGTCCATCCCTGTAAATTAAAAACACTTTTCATTTCACACACTACAGAAATCCACAAATAATCAGGTTGGGTAATGCCTAAAGAAGCACCAGTAATCATGATGTTTGTAAAACAAACAAGCATTAAAACTCTTAAACCATCCAGCCCAGTTACCCCTAAAAAGCAAGCAAGTCTTGATGCACACAGAGATTCATTGGTGTAAGATCTCATCAGCATTTGCAGGGACACAAAGAAACAAACAGCTCTGTCAGCTGGCACATCTGGAGCTCTGGCTACACTGCCACATCTGACTCCCAAGCCCAGAGCTGAGACTGAAGTTGCTCAGGCAGAGTTCCCAGGAGAATCAGGCTGTTCTCCATGGAAAGCTGCACTGAAGCAGCCCATCCACACAGATTTAGTGTTCCCCAGAGTTCAGGATTCCTTTACAGAAGCTGAGGATGACATGGGAAAAGGGACCTCTGGAGGTGTCTAATCCAGCTCCAAGCTCAGAGTAAGTCCAGCATCAAGGCTCTCAGGAGCTTTTCCAGGGGAAGTTTTTCTGTTTCCAAGGCTGGCAGATTCCAAACCCTCTCAATCCAGTGTTGGATTGCTCTCAGAGTGACAAACATTTCCTAACACCCTGCTGGAAATTCTTGTCAAAGGACCAGGAACTGCTGCAGAAGCTTTTGGGCTATCCAGAAACCCTCTGGACAAGAGCTGAAAGGCCCACAGGGAGCTGCTTTGGTACAGGATAATAAATCAGGTACTTAAGCAGGGATATAACACTCTGATCTAGCTTTACTGAAGGGTTTCTATTGCCAATCCAATCTAAAAAATTCAGTCAGTCCACATAAATACAAAGGATTGAGAGAGAATTACTGGGTAAGGGACACAGCTATTAGAAATCCCATTCAGGGACTAGGCAAATGGCTAATGTTATTTTTCTGAGATTAAAAGCCAACTGTTACAATACAATGTTGTAAATGCCATAGCAAACAAAGCTTCTGCCTTAAATATTCAACGACTCTTCTTTATTCTAGACCTGGCAGCTGTCACAAAGTGCTGTACTGCTCTGACAAACCAGATGACATGTTTGGGGGAAAGCTGGTTAAGCAAGAAGTAAATGTAAGAACTTACATTTCCCAGTAAATATTCCTGTTCCCTTTGGTATGCCTTCAGAGACAGAGGCTGGCTCTTGAACCTAAAAAGAAAATCAGCAGGTGCAAGGAAAAGGTTCAGTATTACACAAGTTGACTGACTGCCTATAATCTGAGATCTGTACCTGTTTCTTTTTGACCACCAATCTCCCTTCTGCCTCCCCACCCAGGCTGTCCTGCAAATAATGGAAAACATGACCCAAAATATAGAATATCAGGTGGGTTCTTAGAAAGCCAAGAGTATTAGGGTGGGGGTTTTGCTTACAGAAATGTGAAATGGGAGACCCCATAGTGTGAGCTACCTCTTCACAAAGAGGCTGAAATCCTTAAATCACACTGATTTCCCTGCAGACTGCCACCAGCAAATGAGAATATGCTGTATTTGCAATATGTTGCAAATCTGTTGCAGAGACAAGGAGTCTGGAAGGAAGTCAAGACCAGAGAGTGCCACCACAATTTCTTCTCAAGAATTAAAAGGCAGAACAAACAAGCAAACTTGTCCAAAAGCTTGTGCTTGTGCTCTGGCAATGCTAATTAAAAATTGCCTATGCTATTCAGAAAAGTGAAGGAACAGATGACAAAATCTGCTGATCACACTGGGGCAATCAGGGTAGGCAAGACAAAAATGGCAAAGGATTGCAGATAGAATTCACTTCACTGGATAAGTGTGATAAAATGGCAAATTCTGTGGACAAATGTAAAAATGTTCCACACAGAGAAAACAATCCTAACTTCACATACACCCGTAATGGCTCCAAAATAAATAATAATGGATTAGAATGAAATCTTGGCATTTTTATAAGTAGCTCTATAAAAACATCAGCTCAATCCTCATTAATAGTCAAAAGGCCAAACAGGAAATTAGAAGTCCAGACTCTTTCTCTTCAATTCATCATTAGAAATAAACTTCCTGTCATCCACAATACATCAAATGGATCTACACTGTGCCTAAGAAAACTAAATAAAGACTTGTCAACACTTGTCTTCTACTGTTCATTAGATCCTGCAATTTAACCACTGATCCCCAGGATCTCATGTGTTCCCAGCCTGCAATATCCTCCATGTGGCAGCAAATGTCCCTGGGGGAATCAAGGGAATTCAGGTGAGACTGAACTAGAAATGGGCTCAGAAATAAACTCACAGAACCTGTGAAGTGGAAAATCCCTCCCCACTGGAGGTACCTCTCTCACAAACCAGTTTTGTTCCTCAGAACAATTCTAAAACACCAGCCTGGGAATTAAAATTTGCAACTTCACTGAAAATCAAAATCCATGGACACAATAAAAGGCGCTGGGTTTACTGATTGCAGAATAATGCTCTCCCTAGCAGCTCATAAACCATTTGTGCCAAGGCACGTTATCACCTCTTTCCTCCCTTTCTTATCCACCCAGATCTCTTCCTGGTGATTCCATTCCACTGATGCCCAATATATTTTCTTTCAGATATGGTCTCATTTTCTACTGTTTTAACTACTTCTGCTAGAGAGCATTGTCCTACCTGTGTTCTTACATTCTTATGGCTAAAACAAAACACCACCATAACACAGGAGTTATTGGAAAAGCAATAGAAAGTAGAAAGTATTACCATGGTCTTACACCTGACCACACAGTCCAACACCTTCCCTGTGAGGAATAACTAAAGCAGGAGCAACCATTCTGGAAAAGATTTAGAAGACTAACACAGGGATTTAAATCTCTGGAGTGGCTTGAAGAAGGGAGTGGGGAGTAACTGTTTAGTTTCTTCCAGCACAAAACCTAGAGAACATTAAATGAAGCTTGCAACAAACAGAAGGAGGTTCTTTGTGCCATGCAGGTTCAGCTGGGAGACTGGCCACAGAGCACTGTAAATTCTAAAAGTGCACGTGGTCTCAAAAAGCTGTGGTGGATGAATTAATGCAATAAAATCTGTGGCAGGATATTAAACACAGAGGTTAAGTTAAAAAGTCCTTGTGAGACACATTTGTAAGGGCTGAATGAGTGTTTCAGAGAAACACCACTCTGTTTGTGCTGTTCTTTGTTTCTCTCTAAGCAGCCACTGCTGGCCCCAGAGTTCAATCAATAGCAGTAGCCACAGGTCTGATCTGCCATAAAATAAATGTTAAGGATTCCTGAATTCATGGACAGACAGATGTCCATGGGTAACACTGACAGAAAAGTAAGACAGCTCTGTAAGAGCTCTCAGAAAGTTTTTAGTAAAATACACCATTTCACCTACTGAATGTGCAACAGGGAATAAAGGGGAATGATAACAGCAGGGACTGCTCAAACTGGTCAATACTGGTCTGACAATCTTAGGCTGGGGAAGACAAATTGTGCAGTGAATCTGTATCATTCTGGTAGCATGAACAGCCCCCCACAGAAATCCTGATGGTACCAGCAAACACCCAGTGACAGGGAGATCAATGGCTCAGTCACAACAGCTTTTGGTACTCCACTGCTGATGCAGCAGTTTCAGAGTCAGAACAGGGGTGTGAAGGGCATCAGAGCTGAACAGCAAAATGAAAGGCAGAGCCTGTGTCTGAGCAAGGACCACACAGTCCAGGGCCAAGCTTCTGCCATGGAAGAGGTCCTGGTCAATCTCACATGTGATCAGGGAAAGAAAGGCCAGCTGCAGTTTGTCTTCATGAAATCCTGCACTGCACAAGGTTCTGAGCAGTTTCACATACTGCAAGCAAAGATGGGATCAAAATCACTGCAGAAGTCCAAGGGTTAAGGCCACTGACTCCTGGTCTTAACAGTGAGATCAAATTCCAGCTTGGATCTCCTTTTGCCTTGTGAGGCACCAGAAAAAAAAGGACAAGACAGAAGGGGAAGGTTTGGCAACCAAACAAGGCTCATTAGGAACCACATACCCTTGGGAAGATTCGGGATGGAGCAGTTGGAATTTGGATTGATTCAGCTTTGGATCTCCTGACAGACTCACAGTAAGTAAGAGTGAGAACCCTAGAAACACACAACCTCATAGAGAGTGCTCAGGAAGGTCCTGAGAAAGTAGAAAAATTTAAGGAAAACAGGTCAAAGACTGCCACACACCATCCTGAGAAAATCCTGTGGGATCTTTGCTCAGGCACGGGACTGTTGGGCTGGAATGGCAGAAGGCAAGAGCACAAGTGCTTGGAAATACAGCCTTCCTGCAAGGAGTGAAATATCCTTGAAATGGATAAGAAATGAGGCATTTTTATTTTGCAAAATGCACCCAAGCCTCTGACAATGATAGTCAAAGAAAGAAAACCAGGAAAATTAAGGGGAGGGTTGAGAGGAAGAGACTCTTCTCATTGAGCATCCTTAATTTGTGGAGGAAGAAATCAGCAATATGAAAAATATGATCAAACCTTTTGGTTTGGGGTGCCAGGGAGCACAGCTACTCATGACAGGAGTAACTGTATGGGAAAAATCAGTGACAGTGCAGAAACCTTCAGGAGTACCCAAATCACAAACAACTCCCCCCAGTCTCTGTCCAAATAGGTAAAGAAGTAGGCTTATTAATTAATCACGGAAACCAAAATATGGAGGACCTTTAGGGCTTTAAAAAACAGCATAAATGATTGATCTGGCGAAAAAAAAAATTAAATAGTCATAATTGTGTTTGTTTTTCTGCAGTTTTATTCCAGCCTAGAAATGTGTCCATTACTTCCACGTTTCAAACAGACATTTATAGTTTTGACCATAGAGGCCCCTACCTGTTGGTCCCCTGTTCTCAACCCTGCTTGTGTAAAAGGTCTCTCATCTCCCTCCCTGTCTGCAGTTGTTGGCCTCTTCAGCTCTTCCTCATATCTCAGGGAGCTGGAATCTCCCATTTCTCCATCATATGTCTCATCATAGCAGTAAATGGCTTCAAGAATGTCATCATCAGTGGTGAACAGTATGGTATCCCCAAAGTGCTCAGGAGCTGAAGGCAACACACACAATCAAATGGAGAAATAATGCAAAAAGAATATAAAGAGTGAGAAAAATTATTTTTGGTCCTTCTTTACATTTAATTAGCAGCAGTGTTTAAAGATAATTTATGGCCAATTGATACAGACTACGGATATAATTAGTGTTTCACTCTCAAACTTATACTTCACTATGGAAAAAGCTAGAGAATCCAGTCAGTTTTCAAATACATATAAAAGAGAATGGGGAAAAAAGCTTCCCAATCACCTTTTCCAGAAGACCATGTGTGTGAAAACAAGCAAAAAGCTGCAACTTTGAAATTTCTAGTGCCTATATGATGTGATTGAAACACAGACTTGTTGCTAAGACATAGTTAAAAATGGAGATTAGCTCTGTATGCTGCTTAAATCCCCAGTATCAGTGAAGAATGCATTAATGGGCTTTGCATTATGGTTTTAAATGAAACACCAGCCAAAGTGTCAGCTTGCTTTGAAATGGAAAGTGATACCAAACAAGGTGAATGTATTTTGTTTGTATTGCACTGCTGTTTCCACAAGGAAAATAAGAAATGATAGCCTACCTCCAGACAAGGTTCCTGAGGCTTTGGCAATCTCCCCTTTGAAGATGCACTGCTCATCCAACACCATGATAATGTCCTTGACACCTCTGAAGGAGTGGATTCGGGATTTATTGTAATTCCAGATCCTGATCATGGCTACCTGGCAGGAATTCACAAAGTCAATGAAGACAAAGTGAGGCTTTCCAGGGGTGAAAGGTGCCAGCCAGAGGTGCATGTCATCCTGGGTCCGGTTCACCCCATCTATCAGGTTGGTTACTATCCTGGGATCGTTGCCATAAGCTGGTAAAATATTGATATCAGGGGGTTCAGCTGTTATTTTTGCAATCTGAACAGGCTCTCCTTTAGAACTGAACACCTCAATCCCATTGAGACCAACGTAATGTCTGTCCCCCCATGTTGTTCTGATGTCTATCACCAAGTGCTGCCCAAAAGGTAAAACAGGGATTTTAAAATCACTGCCATCCTGTATCTCCACAGAATTGTCCTCCTCTTGCCTCTTTGGCAGTGTTTGTAGCCCCTCTTTTCTCTGACATTCTCCAGGCCGGCTGATTTTCTGTTGATGGAGAAACTCATCAAAGATATCCCCTTGAAAATCCATGTTGGAGATGCGACCACGGTGGGAGTAATTAAATTTCACCAAGGAGTTCCAGGACTCCTGCAGAGTGTGTTCTTGCTCACTGCACCACTTCATTCTCGAGGTTGCTACGTCCTTGGTGGGAAAGTCCTCATCTGAAAACAACATTACAAAGGCATTTAATGCACAAGCAGGACTGGGAGCAAAGCACTCCAACACTGACTTTGCACAATGATGCAGTGTCCCTCACTGGGAAATTGTCTGACAGCAGCACTTTTATTTTGCCTCTCTATCATGAAGGCCACATGTCCCAGTTTCCCTTCCCCACTCAGACACAATGAACAAAATCACTTTTACCCATGGAAGAGCAGAACTCCTGCCATGGTAAAAACTCCAGCTAAGTTTGGGGCTGTGAATTCTTGCCTCAGCCCTTAAAGAAATAAGGATTTTTGCCCAGTGATACTTATTGTGTGGCTGTCACACAATAAATAATCCCTCTGCATTTCTGCAGGTCTTTGATACAGCTGGGAATGGCTGAAGTGGTTAATGCAAAGCACAACAGAGAAAAGCTGGTTCTTCCTCTCAAAATGAGCCACAGCTATATAAAGAAAAGTGGTGGGAAAAGGAGTAGGTTCAGCAAACAGGGAGAATGAGGTGAGCATTGCATTCCAGGCAGGTAATGTCCAAATATTTTTCCCACTTTTCAGCAAGTGTGAGATGTAGAAGGAGGATAATGAGAAGATATCCAATGGGAATGCAGCAAGGACAACAAATCAGAGAGGCACAGTGGGAACAAAGCTTGTTCTCCCTGTGGCTGCACTGGGGAACTGCTTCATTTCCATCTCAGAACAATTAAGAACAGATAATAATCAAGATTCTCAATAAAGCAGTCACTCATGTATTTTCTTCAAATAAATGAAGAAAAGGAAGTGGAGAACTAAACATTTACAGGCCCATGGGCCAGATTTTACTTCTGTACAGTGTCCTTGGGTGGATACTAAAACAAATGGTTATCATGAATAAATGCCAATTGCTGGGAAATGCAAAATGAAGTTTTCCCAAAAGACTGCTCAAGACTAACTTTTAACTGTGTTTTTGGACACACAGGAAAGAGGCAATGTTCCTAATCTATGCATGGCAAATAATCATTTACAGTGGGGACACATGAGATAAAATTAAGAATTTTAAAGCAGATGGGAAACTACCTGGAAAAGGGTTGTCTTCCAAAATGAAAGGCTGGAGACCAACCTGGCCACTCCTTACACCACAAGGAAAATGCAGACATGAAGGAAAGGTTCATAATTCAGAGAACATCAGACTTTTATCAGTCCCTTTCCTGCTCACACGAGTACAGATACTCAGAGGTGGGTGATCCCAACAACACATCCCAGAGCCTCACAATTCACCTGGACAAGGTACTGCACATGTGTTTACCCCCTGAAAATGTCAAAGCTTGAAAATGTCAGGATGAGCAGAGTACAGAGGAGGATTTAACATCCATTGACTTCCCTTGTTTGGGAGGGGTTTTCCCTTTTCTATTAAGCATGAAATACTTCCAACAGTGCAGAGGTTACAGTTCTGGAGCCCCTCTAGGGCAGTGCAATGGAAGTTAAAAGGTTTGTGAGTCTCTCTAATTCATCATTAGAAATAAACTTCCTGTCATCCACAATACATCAAATGGATCTACACTGTGCCTAAGAAAACTAAATAAAGACTTGTCAACACTTGTCTTCTACCACTTTAAGGAGAGGTAACAGGAGAAGTGGAGCTCTGCAAGGAAAGCAGAGATGGCCCAAAAGCAGACACCAGTGGCTGAAGGCTTACAGAGTGTGGCTTTTTTCTTTTAAGACTCTAAAATGCATTATTTATTAATGACACCTCAAATATCCAACTCCCCTGTGGGTTCACGAGTGTCTTGAACCACCAACTCAGCTTCTGATGGCAACACACATCACACAATTCCTCTCAAAACTTTAGCAAACTACATTTTGGGGCAAAACTACATAGAAAAAAAACCACCTTTCTTCTCCCTCTGTTGTGTTAATCTCTTTTTTTACTCCCTGCAGTTATAAACAGCAATCATATTTCCATGCTGCAATCACATGCTTCATTTCCCAAATCATTCTAAAAGCTCTCTTCTGTCTCTGTTCCACTTGGTAATCAGCTTTCCAGCAAATGGCTGATCAGAGCTGCAGTTTTCCAGCCCAGGTCTCACAAGTGCCTGTGCTGAGATATTGAGGTTTCCCAAGTACCCAAAATGCCTCTGCTGATCCATCCTGGGAGTGCCCTGCCCCAATCACTGCTCACACCAGCATTTCAGGCAGTCTGCTGTCAGCTACTCAGCTGTGATTCTTCTCTTCCTCGGTCATTTGCAATTGATGATTACTCAGCTTACAACTTCATTTTTGGTTATTAGTCCCCAGATGAGCCTGCAAGTATTCTACTGAATTGCATCCCATTGCTCCAGTCCTCAAGTTCATCGTTCTGTGCAGTTCTTCAATCTCCTTAACTCATAATAAACCAAATTATATCATATTTGCAAATTTTATCAGCATACTCCCACCATTTCCTTCGCACATTAAACTGGTTATCAAAGAAAAATTGATGTTTTTATAGCAACATTAACTCCAGCCAAGCCTCTACGTGCTGTTACTAATTCCTGTTGTTCTTGGGAGCCATTTAGTGACCAAAGCCATGCAGTGACATCCACAGGAGCCTCTGAGCCTTCCTTTGTCCCACCCTCCACTGGGAACTGCCCTTCTCCCAGCCCCAGGCCAATTAAAACCCAGCAGTCTCAGGGAAGCACTCAAAGGTTTCCCTGTTGTTAAAGCTCTCTCAGCTCCATTTAGAGATGGCTTCACCCTGCACACACAGCACAGAGAACCAAAGCTGCTGGGTGACTGCAATTTCCCAGGGACTAAAACACATCAGGAGCTTTAAGCACCACAGGACAACCTGCTCTGAGCCAAATCAGAGGGCATTACATGGAAAAATTATAACCCTCATCTCATAGTTTACACTGAAATTCCTCATTTATCTCCATTTTCACAACTGAACAGAACTTCCCATGGTGGGATTTATTTACAGTTTCCACAATGTGAAGGTTTTAATGTAACAGATACTGTAAAATGTGTGAAACAGTAAATGGGCTGCAGGGAGTGGGGTGGGTGAAGGGCAGGTGGCACCTACTCCAAACCTCCCTGTTCTTCTCTTCTCTGAGGTATAATTCCAGATACACTGATGAAATTGCTATTTGCTCCACAGAGGGTCAGACAAGGAAAAAGTCAGACAGTCTAAGTTTAGAAAGAACCATTTTCCTCACCTTTGTCTGAAAAAGCTCCCTGCAGTCCCTGCTGGAGAATTTGAACTGGCATTCCTTCATTTAGGAAAATTTTCTGTCCCTTGTCACCCTTACTTTCATGTAAACACCCAAATTCAATATACAGCAAGATACATTCTCATGTAAATTGTTCTGATTTTCAACCACCCCCAAAATTTCAATTTGTAACATCTTATTCCAGTTCTCTGGGTCTTGTTGTCCTTGTTGTATTAAACTCTTCATTTGAGATAAGATACTGAATTCTGAAGAATTACAGAATGCCAAGGAAGGGGCATGAAGGGTCCAAAAACCAGGAGACAGAGTGGCATGGCTTGAAACTGAAAAAGGAAGACAAAAATATATCCCAAGCAATGGCAAGCTGGGTGAGAGACAAAGTAGAACTTGTGGGTAAGAAATTCTACTTTTCTGTAATTTACACTTATTAAAGACAAAATTATTATCTCATGCCTTGAAAATGTCATAGCCATGGATTGCCAGGTGTTGGGATAGAGGGAAACTTGTGAAGTGGCTCCATCCTCCTGCTGCTCCCTGGGGACACACAGCTGGATCTGCCAGAGGCAGAGCACAACTGCACAAAGCTGCATCCTCCACCTCCAACAGGGGTTTGGGGAAGGAGGACAAGGATAATCAACAGCACAGAGCAGACAACAGCTACATTTATTAGAAAACTTCATAAATAAGCAAGATGTCTGAGGGAGAGGTTGGTAAAATTATGAGCAGAAAAGAAAAATAAGGGTAATTTTCCATTCACTTTGAATAAATATACTGAGCATCTATTGTCACTGAGAAAAACACAAATAAACTCTGCAAATGTGGGATGTAATCTTCTTTATCTTTATGCAAATTTTAATTGATATTAGCAAACATTTGCTGTCTGCAAGACTGTCAATTTTTAGAATATAATTTACTGAAATTTAGTCTTCCAGCTGGCTCCAAATAAATTAAAAGCCCCTAAATCAGAATGTAAATTCTTCTGAAGAGTGTTTCATATCAGGTGTAGAACCAGGAGAGAGACTGAGTATTCTCATGAGGAAAATATCACAAATAGCCAAACTAATATCCCCTGTCTAAACTTCCAGGAATCTCAAGAGGTCCCTTCTCACCTAAAATGAGTTTGTGCTTCTGCAAAATGGAGAACACATCAGCTGTTATTGGACTAAGGCTGCTATTGTGACTTCTTACCTTTGAGAGCAGAATCATCTTCTCCAAGATTTGTAGTGTTTAATCCCAGCTTTTTACCACACATGACACTTCTCCTTCCACTCACAGGGTACTGTAAATTGCAGCAGTTTTTGTTTGAAAGATGGTCAAAAATGTCCAAGTCCACATCAGCATCCTTTCTGGTCAGCATTTGTGATCTCCCATCTCCAGTTGCATTTCTACTGTTGGGTCTTCCCAGTTCATGCCTCTGACATTTGGCATCCTCACTCACCACATCTGAGAAGTTTTTCATTGTTTCATCTGGCTGTGTTTGAAGTCTTGAGTTGAAATTCTGCTCTGTAGCAAGCCACAGAGGCTTCTGCTTACTGGGAGTGACTTGGTTATTCTGTGTTACCTGGGAAGAGGACTGTAACCAAGAAGGAACTGCACCTGCAGAATTAGACAGTTTTCTTCCTATTAACTTTTCCATTTGTTCATTCAAACAAAGCTCATCATCAGACTGAACGTGCTCTGGAACTGCTGCTGCTGCTGCTGCCTCCTCCTCTTTGGCCTCTTTTGTACAAACTTGAGATGGGAGCACTTTTAGATCATCCTCTAACTGAGACAAATTTTTCTTTGTAAAGCTGATTGAGTTCATCTTAGGCTCAAGAAGATTTTCTTCTGGCAGAGCTTTCCAGTTCAGTGAAGCACTGTTTGACTCTGAGCCTTTAAAATACAGTTCTGTTTTCTTGTCTGGGGCTGCAGGTGCATTTCCTTCTTTCCTCTCAGCTGAGGGAGATGCTGAGGTATCTTGCTTGTGATCTCTAAGGTCAATTGTAGTGTTCTGGTCAGCAAGGAGATCTCCAGAGCCTCTCTCTAATTCACCATCAAATACAAGGTTCTCATCAACATATAACTTCACTTTCCTTGCTCCAACATCAAGGTCCTACAAAAATAAAGGTATGAAGATTTCAATCAAGCTTTCAGGCATGAGCTATCACTGCTCTGGGGCTCTGACATTTGAACACCTTATCAATAGACAGATGAAAACAATTAAACCCTGTGTCAGTGTGTGCTTTTGACTGCTTTTTAATCTAAAGTTGAAACTACTAAAAAACACTGTGGAATGTATAAGAACCCTGCTAGACACTGCTATGAACCACTTTGTCTGACAAGGTTTGATTATTTAGAAAAGCTTGAGGGGAAAAAGCCTAGATTAAGTACAATTATATTTGATCAGGATATAAATTCCAGAGGCACATTTTGCTTCAGCATCCCTCAGATTCACCCCTTTCACAACGTGTTCCACAGTGAACAACCACCCAGATCAAAGCCACCAGAGTTAAAAGGAGTTCCAGAAATGCAGAGCTAGAAAGTACAATGAGAAAAAAAAAAAAAATCACCCAATCCATCTCTTTCCAGTGAAGAATGTAAAATAACCTACACCACTGTGAAGAAATCTGGTTTAACAGTTTTCAACTAATCTGCCTTGATAGCCTATTCCAACACTTAACTAGCCTTTTAAACAACAGGCCTTTATCTCAGACACAATTCTGCCACTCACAACTTTATCTCAGTGTTCTCCTTCTCTGTGGCACTCACCAATACCTGGGTTTTTTATTCCATTGAACTTAGAACTAATGTTCTTTCTATTCTCCTCACCATTTCAATATAACCTTTTCTGCCTCTTGACAAAAATACCATTATCTTCAAAGAAAATACAGAAGATGAGACACAATCCATCTCCTTTCTGTTCCCTAACTTGCCCATCTCGTGGAGTCTTTCAGAGACTCTCTGTTCTTTCCTTCTTTTTGTGAAAACTAAGAAGCTTTTTGTGAAAGTAAGAAGTTTCAGTTTCATCCCTCTTGCTCATCTCAGCCTGTCAGTTCTCCTTGAATACTGATTCAAATTTCCTCAGCTCCCAGACTAAACCAGTCACTCCTTCCCTTCCAAGCACAAAAGTCTCTGGTCCTTCACTCCTGAACACAGAGTTTAAGCCTTACAAGTTTCCATAGCTTCCATCCTGTTGCCTTCCCAATAAGAACATCTCTGAGGCCAAAAAATGTGATGTGGACCTACCCAGAGGAAAAGCAGCAGATGCAGGTGAGGAAGGAGAGTGGGTGCAGGAATGCAGGACACATTCCTGACAGGAAAGAGATAACCTTCACTGAGATCCCAGTGAGCAGCTGTAAACCCAGTTTAATTGACCATTATGGCCTGGCTGCCTGTGGAACTCCTGTAGGATCATAAAGTGCTGCATTTCTGTGCTGATGCAGTCAGCCATAAAACAGGATATTTTTTCCCCTTGAATGAGCACACTGCTAGATTGATCTAAGTGGGGATCAAAACATTTTCAATAATTACATCTGTTGAAAACTACCTGCATGGCTTTGCCTGGAATTATGATGGGGAAGAGAAAGACTATCAGGATGTCCCAGTAATGCTATTTTTAAAAATTTCTGTATGTCTAAACTGCCAACGTCCTTCTTAAATGCTGGAGATATTGGATATTGAATTGGGGATAACTGGAACATTTCTCCATAACATTCCAGCTCTACTGCTGTTAGGAACACCCAGCCCTCAGTTCTGCATTTTTACCTGGAAATGGGTATAAACTGAAGGGGACCACAAAAGTACAGAGGTACATTTGAAAAGTATTTGTCAATGTAATTTTATATATTAAAATCAGCAACTTCTTAAGAACAACTTGTTTTGAAATGAATCCCACTGCACTCACCAGCAGCAGAGGCCAGGTAGACAGAGAAAACAGTACAAAATGAGATAGTGGAGCTCACTGTCCCTGAAAAAGGGACAGTCAAGCCCAAAAAAGAGCCATTCACTCCAAAATTGCTTTTCCAGTGGGAGACTGTTCTCTGATGTTTTGGAATGTCTGAGATAGGTATTTTAGGAAGCAGAAAAGGTGTCTGAACTGTACCAAGATGAAGCAGGCAGGTATTTCTAGGATAACAGAGACACATGGACTGGGGCAGGCATTCCAAGAGCTCAGAAGAGCTAATGAAAATCTGCACCTAAATCCTGAGCAGTCTGAGCCTCAGGGAGGGGAAATCTGAACAGCTCTCAGAGACTCCAAGAACAAACATATGCAGGCACAAGACTAAGAACTGCTCTTTTTCATTCCCTCCCACCCCTCTTCTGAGTTTCCAGTTGCTTAGTGATCTGTTCTGGTGGAAAAGATTGACAGTGGAGCTTCCCCAGTCCCACTGCTCAGCTCTCCTCAAGCATGAGGAGGCTGGAAAAATCCCTTCCTCAGCAGTAATCCCACCCTGTAAACAAACTCAATACCTCATCCAGGGCAGGGCTTTTTCCTTCTGGAAGAGGAATTAAAAGGGCACAATGTCTCAGGAAAAGAAAGCAGGTATGAGCGTTGTTAGAAAGAAAAAAGGTTTTCGAAAATAATTCTGGTTCCATTTGATGTTCCCCCCTCAGCCCTCCCAGAGTGTCTGCTGGGATGGTGCCTCCCAAGGAGAAAATAAGGATGGTATTTCTGGCCATTTCTGTATCTTTGTGCACAAAGGACAGAGCTTAAAAGCAGAGGCACTTTTCTGAGAATTCCTCCTGGACAGAGGACCTGGAATTGCTTCTGCCTGACTTTTCAGAAAAGTGTGAAAAAGAAGCAGTAGAATCTTTTCTACTGCTACAAGAAGCAAAGAAAATTCTTCTACAGAACTGATTGTGCTGGAAGAAAGCTGCTGCATCCTTGCAGACAATGCACTGCAGGCATAATCCAGCACTGAAAAACACCCAAGAGAATGGACAGGAACATAGGCACAGAAGGAACAAACACACAGGCAACCACCTGAAGAAGAGGATTATTCAACTGGAGAGCAACTTAGACCTTAATGTATTTAGGTATTGATTCCATTCCCAGTTTTGTGAAGACCTACAACAGACATTAGACTGGATCTTTGAAAAAAGTTTTAATAGCACTAAGTAACCATGCAATTTCAAGGCCCTATCAAGCAGTTACAAAATGTCTGACTGTTGCAGATAAACTTGAAAAAAACTGGCTGTCCTTACACTTGTTCCCTTCCTGCAGACTAAAAATCACCTCCTTTTTTGCAGATCTCATCTGAAGTAAATAAAGGCAAGATGAAGCATCCTCTGAGACCTTCCTTGTAATTAAATGAATCAAGGAATCTCTCACAATGATGTCATCTGACTTTTACAGCTTCCTTCAGATTTATTTTTTCTCCTTCCAGGCTCAAGTTCTGAATTTCAAATATACAAAAGTACTGGCCTGACTTAATGTTTGGCCTATTTTTGGAAGCAGCACTTGGACATCTCTCACTTACGTGGTTTCTGAGGGAAAGAAGGCAGTTAGAATGATTCCCCAAATCCACACAGAAATCTGGCTCTGGATTTACATTAGCAGGAAGAAACTTGTTCATTCATTGTATTTTGGGGGTTTATACTTATTAGACAAAACTTCCTCATGACAAATTACAGAATTAGGTAGAACTGCTTTGTATTATTCTTTCATCTTAAGGATAATGAGACATTTCTTCAGCAAGGGTGGACTGCTGCATTTCCACCAAAATCCATAGGATGAAGCTCCCAATGGATTTTACACATTGCCTGATAGCAGCTTATTAAAGAAGCAGAGCCTTGAAATGACAAACATTTTTGTGTACCTCCTGCATTCTATTCAGTACCTCTGGTAACAAATCATACCATTACCTCCAAGAGCAGCAGCCCTTTTGCACACTCTAATGATGATGGAACATCCTGTAGACCACATTTTAGTGAGAAAAGCTATTAGAATTCCAGGAAAAGAAATATAAATCGTGTAGTAGTAAATTTGTTTTAAGCTGTCCCTTCCACGGCCATTTTCGTGTGTATAAATTACCATATGTGCTTATATAAGAACATGGATGAGAGCAGAACCAGAGGGATAAAGCTTCTTATTTATAATCCAGGACAGCAAATCCTCTTTGATCCAGTACCTGAGATTCTTTTCTTAACACTGCAGTGTACAAACAAGAATAATATTCATGGTGACATTCAAGCACACAGACAAGAGACCATCTGCCATCTGCCATGATATGTCTCTCTTGTAACAGTAGATTACTGCTTTTATTATGAGCACACAGCAGTGGACTTTTTAATTGTCCCTGCCCAGGGAGGGGGGCTGCAACTGGATGATCTTTAAGGTCCTTCCAACTCAAACCATTTTATGATTCTCATTAAAGTGACAAACCCCAAACTGAGCAGCAGTCAGCCTGTTTATATTTATAGACACCAGAAAACACATATTTAAACACGTGTTTATTTACATTGTGAATAAACAGCTGAAAGCCCTGAATATGAGATGCACTTACCTTTGTATCTTTATTTCTCACCACAGTAAAGGATTGATGACAGGACGTGCAAGCCTTTTATTAGGTCTTTAGCGATCTCTAACAGCTTTGAAAGCAAATGCTCCTTGTGCCCATGAAAACATTATCACTACATTGTTAGCACTTACAATTAAGACAAAAGCCATTTTCACAACAGACTGGGACACCTCACAGCTCCTGTTTTATTACAGGGAATTGTATCTACTTTTATTTCATGCTTTCAGAAAGAAGATCACACTGAATTTCCCTAGGCAAGGCAAGAGCAAATATACAGAGGAGTTGAGAAAAGACTACTTACACCGGGAGTTGTTGTGTTGTAATTCCAAATCTTGATCTTGGCTATACCAAAGTCACGTGAGCGGGTGGGATTGCGGATAACAAAGTAAAGTTGGACGGGTGGGTGGAAAGGGCACATCCACAGGCAGCTTTCCTTGGGGAGCTACAAACACAGACAAGCAGTGTCACTAATGCGCTTTCTCCTGGAGCTGGGTGTTTTAATTAACTGCCCACCCCCCCAGCAGAACAGGCGGCCATTAGAAAAGTAAACGTTTCAGAAAATCTGCCAGGTAAAGAGCAGAAGCTCAGCCTCATTTCCCAGGAGTAAATCCCAGCCTCCCGCCTGCCAGCAGCTCCCAACAACCTGGCAGTGAGCTAAAGGTCAGCTGCCTGCTGTCCCTGGAGACATCTGCACGCTCAGGGCACAGGCAGAGCAAACCCGGGTTATTTTTATCAAATTAATCAGCTTTGCGGGCACTAGGGGGGAATCACTGAGCACAATGGACATTCTACAATCATTTTACAATTTCTTTGCGTCTGGTTCATCCCCTTAGGTGGGGGGGGGACCTTAAATAATTTTACTTTACTGCCTGCCTCTATTTTAATCAGGCTTTGCAGATAATCAGCTTCACTTACAGATCTATTCATCAGAGCAATACTGGACTCTACACTGGAAATTTTCTAAGATATTCCCAACAGGAATTTTACACACAACTGGCAATCAAGAGATTTGAAAGTACCAAGAAATGCCTAATTCTGGACATTGCTAAGAACTGCTACCTCTACATGTTCAGAATGTAAGAAAAGGATGTGTGGCAGCTCAGAAAGAAGTTTCAGAATCAAAATGTTGAATATTAATATATTTGATGTCCAGTGTTACCCCAGAGATAAATAAGGGCACAAAGTGAATACATATGTGGGTAGCATAGCAGTGATCTGAAAACAGCTGATAAATGAGTTCCCCTTCTGTTCTCAGGGACACACAGTACACAGATGCACACACAGAAGGTAACAGGCAGTCTTTTTCCACACTTTTCTCTCTGAAGTGAGTGTTTCAGTTTCTCCTGAAGGCAATAACCTCAGAACTTTCCTCCAGAGTCCTTTGGCTGTGTGACAATGGTAAGGACAGCACCCTGGAGCCTGTACAGTGCCATCACAAACAGATCCACTTCTCACCATGGTCATCTCTGCTCCACATTCTGATGGGTCTCTGCCCCAGAGCCTCTCAAAAACCTTTGGGAGCCTGTTTCTGCTTTTATTGCCAGTTTGGAGCACAAACAGCCATAAGAGTGCCAGACAGGTTTTATCCTTTCTACTTAAAAAGAAAGAAGCCTCTTGACATCAAAGAAACGAAGGACAGCCCTCAAATCACTGTTAACACAACTGCAGGGTCAACTTCAAAGCTGCAAGATGTTTTTGAAGCCACACTGTGAACAAAAATGGTTATAAAACAATTTCCCAACGGCAGACAGCATCTGCTAAGCAATCCAACTGCAGACCTCTCAAGTCAGAGCTGGCTCCCCAGAAATCTCCAGGTTCTGGTGTGTACTTAGAGCCAGAGGAGCCTGCACAGGAGGGTACCTGATTCAGCACCAAAATGACCTGTTCCTGCTTCTCACTGGTTTCTCTGTAAAACTGCACAGGATGTTCCAAAAGGCAGAGGTTTCTCAGAGCCAGGCTGAGTGTCGTGTCCTGAGTGAGAGGCAGCCATGGGGGTCACTGTGCTCATCAGAGGGAATAACTAACAGGGCTGAGGTTACACAACCACACAGGGCTAACAGTCCCCAGGAGGGTGTCAAAGGTCTGACACCAGAAACTGAAGGCACCTTGATGGGTCCATGCCAAAACTCAAGAGCCTGTGGAGGACTCTCATGTTTCATCCCAAAGACTGATGTCATATCTTTGCCCTCACAAGAGGTACTTGAGCCTGGCTTACTGTCCTGGAGCTGAAAAATCTAACCCAAAAAATCCCTGAACCATCAGGGTGAACCTGGTATGTTAAGGAGTCTGAATTACATTTGAACTGGACCAAGGAAGAAGGGGAGAGTGGACACCTTTAGTGTTAAAATTTTGTGGGAGATTGGCACTGCTTCCTGTGGGCACTGAAGGTGTAAGTGATGGAGAGTAAAGGAAGCCTCAAGCTGTGAAGAGGAATGACACAGGTCTAAGGGTTCCCCATGGGGAAGAAACACCTTTGTTAGATATTTACCTGTCCTTGTTATTCTGAGGTTTAAAAGACTTCTATATGTATCTCATAATCAAAACTGTTTATGGAAAAACAATTTCAATAAAATACCTAATCTATGGCTTATTAAATATTATCATGGAATCCCAGAATGGTTTGGGTTGGAAGGGACCTTAAAAATCATCTTGTTCCAACCCTCTGCCATGGGCAGACACCTTCCACTATCCCAGATTGCTCCAAGCTCTGTCCAACCTGGCCTTGGACATTTCCAGGGATCCAGGGGCAGCCACAGCTTCTCTGGGCACCCTGTGCCAGGACCTGCCCACCCTCACAGGGAAGAATTCCTTCCTTATATATCTAAATCTAAAAAGAGAGCACCTGATATTCTGCCAGGCATTTTTCTTTTACAGTATATAACAAAATACAAGGAAGGAATTTAAGTGCTCTTCTTAAAAGTCTGCAAGGGTAATAAATAAACTAATAAAATATTATCCCTCATCTTCAATGAGAGTATTCTCAAAGACAAAAGTACACCCAAATGATCAAGGCTGGAAGTGTTTTAACCATGGTAAAATGAGTTTTCCACACAATAAGTTTTTATTTCAAGTTTTTCTTCAGTTGAAAATATGTGTTGCTTGGAGATTGATTAATTTATTGGGTTTTAAATGCACCCTAAAGCTTTCCTGTATGATCTGAAATGTACACAAACTGGAAATGCTGCTCTGCCTTCTGAAGGAATCTGCAGTTCAGGCCCCCCATACCCACAGTCTAGGAGCATATGCCCTGCCCAGATTGCATCTTGCATGCAGCCTCAAGAGAGGAGATTACAGAGGCACTAATCAAGGGAATATATTAATCAGTGAAATATAAAAGCTCATTACTTAAGAATAATGGGATCTGTAAATGTATGAGTAATACTGAGAGTAACAGGTTCATAATGGCTTAATGAATGTATTGCTACATAATTTATAAATATCTGCAGATAGATTAGAGAGTCACTACTACAACTTTTACTACTACCACTACTACTGAGTGCCACCTGCCAGCCAGCACAGCCTAAAAAGAAGAATGGGTATTTATGAGACCCAAACTTTCAGGAGATAGTAAGGAAGGTGCTTCAGGTCTATTTTCTATTTTTCTCTCTATCTTCAGTATTATTTGTCTGGAAATAACACTCCATAAGGAGTAAATCTCAAAATACTTTCAAAATACTGCTTATTTGTCCTCTTTGAAATATCATCTACCTTGTGAGCAGAAAAGCACCATTAGCATGAAATGAGCTGTCATTTATGTTTTTAATAGATTAAGTTCTTCAGTATCCTCATCCACTAAAATCATACTGTTTTTTACTAGAATCTTTGCTCTGAAGGCCCATGAAAAATGGCCCAGAGTGAATGTGCAGCACTAATGAAACCATGGCTGTATGAAGGGCTGTGGACATTTGCTAATTCTTTCACAGCAGTCACTGTCCCTTCCCCATTGTCATTAGTATGGGAGCACTTCATATCTCCTCATCTCACTATCTCACACAAGAACCATGAAAGATTTTTACCTGCCATATATTTTTCTTAATGTCTTGTTCAAAATTACCTACACAGTCTTATATTTCCATGATTCTTCCCTAGGTAATATGAGAACAAGGGAACAAAAGAAAACAAGCACATTTTCTTTATAAATTTACTTAGATTTGTATTATCCACCTGAAAAAAATTAGCAGTGAAGCTCCTGTACCTTGAGACCACAAGGATTACTTCAGTTCTAAAACCAAGTTGTAACTGAATACCAACATCTTGAACAGGAGAGCTGGATGTGTTAAGAAGAAGCAATATTTGTAGGGTTATTTTAATTATCAGATAGTTGTAATGCAGTTAGGTTCAAAATGTTTCTGAACAAAAAACCTGGAGATAAGTAGAGTCTTACAGGAATATTAGAATGAGAGATTTTAACATCCAAGACTAAGCTGTCTTACATTTAAGTTCCTATTGACCAGGCAGCACAAATCCCCTGGGTTGTCAGCATTTCGAATGTCCACGTCATGAGGAGACACAAAGATCCTCTCGTTGTGGAAATCAAAGAATTCCACCTGGCTCAGGCCCACATTTGCTGGATTCCCCCAGTTGGAAAGAATTTCCATTGTCACATAAATGGCATCATGCACCTCCATGTTGGCTGTCATCTGGACCAAAATGAAATCTGGTTAAAACATCAGTGACCAAGCAATAAAATGTGAAACAAGAGATTGTACAGACTGCAAAACTGATGGGTCAGAAGTAAAAAGATTGCAAAGTCAATGGCAGGATGCCATTCAATCAATCATTTTGGGTTACACCAATTCTGCCACACATCAACACTCTTAAAAAGCCTGAAGAGAAGGCAACTAACTCTCTGTTCTCTGTCTGATTCCTTTGTCATTCTGATGGACAGTGATAAATTCTTTTGTTACCCTGCCATAGGTTTATTCCTTGATGTAGGGCAGAACTGAGTGATACAGCTCATTCAATGTACTTTTATTTCAATAACACTGGGAAGCACCAATTATGGTGCACATATGCACAAACCTTCTCTCTCCACAAGGAATTTCCTCCAGCTTTGCCACCAGCCAGGGATCTGTCACTGTCACAGGCATAATGGCTCCCACGTCTCTTCTTTTGTCTGGAACAAATACTCTGGGTTATTTCCTCATAATTCCTGCATTTGTAAGAAATAGTTGGAGCAAAGGTGAAGAGATGAGAGGATGAACCCCACAGGAAAATGCACCCACACACTGAGTGACAACTTTTGCAGCATTCCACCTTAGATATACAGAGTTTGATTAAAAAGCTGGGCTCCAGTTCCCAGCTGCTTCTGAGGCAGTGTGAGAAGAGAATGCAGAGGTGATCTGAGGACAATAAAGTGAGATGCTGGCAGATCCTGCTCCACAGAAACTGGCCCAAGGCTGGTTTGCTACTTGCACTGTGCCTCAAGTATTAAAGATCACCAGGTAACAATTGGACTGGTGGCATTCTAAAAAATCTCTCTTCAAAAAAGGAAATTATCCTAAAGCAAATATATCTAAATATATTTAAATATATAAAAATATATATAAATATATACCTGCTTCCAAAAGGGCAGAATCTCTCCACAGCTCTGGTGACTGTAGTCCTTGTCTGGCGTTTTTCTGCAGGTTCAGTCTATGCAGAAAGAACAGAGCAAACAGAAAATGTCTTCTGAGTAAGACAAAGATGAGCATGTTTGTTCTCACCAAACAGCATCACTCTGCATCTCTGGAACAAGCAGGAGTTTGGGCCCAGCTCATCTGTAACACTACACAAAGTTAAAGCACATTTAGTGGAATTGGTCTTGATTTACAGTGGAAGAGCTGAGCTTGGAGCTTGATCTTCTGAGTGGAAGAAAACATAGAAGCCAACTCTGAGGACTAGAAAATACAAACACACACACATATAGATAAATATAAAATCTCATTGTATACATTTGGTAGGACTCAGGGATGGCCAAAGCTTTGGCACAGGTCTACTAGACTTTCTCCTCCAAAATAATAAAGTCTTTTAAAATCCCCAAACCCCTCAATTCTATTAGCATTAAATAATGCATTATTTTATAAATAAAGAGCTATCAGTAAGATACCTAAGAGAAAACTGAGGAAAAGTGCTGCATCCTTATAATGCATGGGCTCTTTCTTTTACTCTACTCCACTTTTTTGTTGATTTTTGTTGACTTCCTCACTGATGAATTTTTAGTTGTTTTTAAACATGGTTTCTGGAGGTAAGAGATGAACACACACTGGGGCAGAAAACCCTCCCCAGCTCATCCTCAGTGAGATCTAGCAGTGTAGAGGACAGCTCTGCTCCAAAAGCAGGGAGCAATGCTCATATTAATGAGCCCTGGAGGAAGGCAGGATTTATTGGGATGGAAATTGCCTTGTTTCAGAAGCTTGCAGGATGAAAATGGCTCAAGTGAGCCTGCAGCTGTGCATCTGATGTATAGACACATCATATGGCTGGTCTATCAGTTGCTCAGTGATCCCTGTAATCAAGAGGGAGCTGTGGGATGCCATCCTGAGGAAGCAGATTAAAGGAAACAACCCTTGGAAGAATAACACAAATTAAATTACACATAGGGAGCATCACCATTCATTCATACACAATCCTAAAGTGTAAGAGATTGTCATTCATGGGGGTTTTCCTACTTGAACAAACAGCTCTCTGTTTTTTGCCATACCTTCTGGGGGTTTGTGGCAACTGCTTGCCCTTGCAGATCAAACTGCAAGAATTCATTCTCAGTCTGCACTGCTTGAACAACAGCTGAAACAGAGAGGTCAGGATCCTTCTCACACACACTCTTCCTGGTCAATGAAAGGGATGTTTCTGGTCGACTTAAGGGCTCTGAGACCAAAAAAAAAAGGGAAGAAATACTCATTTGTTCAGGACATACAAGTATGGAACATTCCAGCATCTGAAACTTGCCATTCAGTTACTGACACAGCGCTTTGCAAGCAGTCTGTAACCATCCCAAGTGAAGCTGAATTCCCTCCAATTTGGTTTCGTGTTAAGATTCCAAGTCACATCTTCTTTAGGCAACAGTTAAAACAGCATCATAAGAAGAGGGAAACAGACAAATTGGAAACATAATTTTTATGCTTTTAGATTGCTTTGTTCTGGTATTTAGTGGAAATGCCTTGTGCACTGAGAAGAAGTTGATACAATTTAAGCACAGCAGGAGTTTCTAATTGGGGTGTTCAGCTACTTTGGAGGAATCCCCAGAGATTTCTGGCAAAACAAGGGGAGTCAGGAGTTGCAGTTTACAAGGCAAAATAAATGACCTTATCACTTAAGCAGTCATCACAATGCCCACACACATCCCAATCTTCCCAAACTTCATGGAGAAACAGAAACATCACAGCCTAGAAACAGGTTTGAAAGAAAGGAAATCAAATTTAACAGCAGATGATGTGAGATTGGACTAAAAGAGAAGCACAGTGGTTACATCTGAGGGCTTTAAAAGTCAAGGGAGGAGACTGAAGTTGTGCAGATATTTAGAGTGAGGGGAAGTACTGAAGTGCCAGAGTGCTTTTAATGCTGCAGGGAGGAGAGCACAGTGCAAGTAACATGAAGTCCACCTTGAAAAGACCAGTTCAAACTGAGCTGAGATTTGTGTGCATTCACTCTTTGCATCCATGAAAACTTTCAACAAACACCAATCATCTCTGCAAAAACAGGGGCAGAATAAAGACCTGCTAATTCTTCTGTACTGCATCATCCCCTTGAAATGAAATTAATTTAGGATTTATCACAGTAGTTGGACAGAAACAGCTCCAACCAGCACTATTATAACCTGAGAAAATGCTGCACACATCTCTGGGAAGTCAAAGCAACATCTGCTCCAACAGATGGTGGGTGAGGGTCTCAGAAGCTACAAAGGGAATTTATTCTGGAGCCAAAAAGAATTAACGTCTTTTCCTCTGTTTGGTTTCCTGCTAATTAAGAAACTAATTATTTGGCTTTCCAAAACCACTGGCCTTAGTGCTTTCTTGGGACACATCTGGATTCTGGTTTTTTTGAAAAGAGCAGAGTATGGCAGCTCTGAAAACTTCACCTCAGACCTTTGAAAACTGAAGCTGATCAGACTTGTTCAGTGAAGGACTGCACTGAACTACAGCTGCAGTCACAACTTCAGCCCCTGCATTTGGGCTTTGCTGTGTTTTGTTGGGGTTTTTCCCCAGGTAAAGACCACACCTTAGCAGCAGATTTTTAGAATAAGCACCAGTGGCTTCAAATTATATTCTCCAGTCCAAGAAAACTATTTTCCAGTATGGTCCTAGATCCTGGCATATCTACCCAGCTCTGCAGACTGATCTCAGTGTTCAATGTGTAATTCAAGTACAGTCCCAAGCAGCCACAGGGCTCTTTTGTCATGCTGTGGAAAATTGCCTTTATTGTGGTAGAGAACTCTGCATTTTGTATTGCTACAAATGTGTTGTGTTAAACTCTTGTACCAAACATCAGCTGCTGACTGGGAGAACACACATTTCCATTAGAACCACAGGGAATAGA
This sequence comes from Alaudala cheleensis, assembly GCA_013398995.1. Taxonomy (NCBI): domain Eukaryota; kingdom Metazoa; phylum Chordata; class Aves; order Passeriformes; family Alaudidae; genus Alaudala; species Alaudala cheleensis. The sequence goes on from VWYE01003791.1 coordinate 136,604, forward strand.
CCTCCAGGAGGGAAGTGGGAAACACAGAGCAAGTACTGCACAAGGTCTGAAAAGGAGAGGGAAAATCTTGTGCTGTGGAAGCAAAAAGAGAAGAAAGATAGTAAAGATGTAGCAGAAGATTGAAGTATACAGGCTTTTAAACTTTATCACAATTTCACAGAAGTCAGAACATCTGAGGTGTTAAAAAAACAACAAAAGCACAGAAAATCCCACTTTAAAAAATAACAGGCAGGGGAGTGACAGCTAAAAAAATCACATAATGACAGATGTGTGCTGAAATTGCATCTGAGCCAGAGGGGGGAAAGGCATGAAAACTCTCCTTATTGACATAATACATTCTTATTTCTTACTAGAACAAATTGTTTCGTGTCTGTCCTGGTGGAAGGGCTCAGCAGAGAGTGAGCGGGTGCCTTTGTTTTTCAGCACGGCTGGTCTGACAGGAATGTACACCTCAGCACTGTCCTTCCTTTTGGCTGACAGAACTCTCACTGGCTTCACTTCTACAAGAGAAAACCAAGAAGAAATAATAAACTTTAAAGTTACATGGAAGCAGCCAGCCCAGGAAAAATTATTGCTTTTTAAATGTTAAAGTTTTGCCACTTTAATTATGTTGGCATAGTTAAAAGTGGTGATTTCCCTCCCTTTCACTGACACTGTTCTATTGATGTAAAAGCACATATGGATGGCTGGCACTAAGTCAGTGAAACTAAATAAAAATAGTATTACAATGTACCAAGATTGCTCATCTCTGACAGATATTTACCTGCTTTACTGTCAAGAAAAGCAAAAATAAAAAAGAATCCCAAGTCATTTGTTAACACAGCTTCTTATACCAAAGTAAATTGTTAAAATACAGACAGAAATGTTGTCTCATTTAGAAATTTAAAAGGGGGAGAGGGTTGCCTAGAATAGCTCATATTTCAAGTACTTCCTCACTTTTTGATTTGGGAATTATAAATGCCTCTATTGTTTCCATCACAGCTCTGAAATTTCTCTCGGGACAAAAAGTCCTGCCCTCTCCCAGAGATTTTGTTCTCACTGTGCTTCCATCCTTTGCTCCTGTCTCTTCTTCTGCCCCTCTCCCCATTCACACTCCACTCACATCTATGATAATGAAAGGAACACTCCTCTACTTAATTTATTCCCAGATTGTTCCTCTGAATTTATGCAATTAACTATAGATTAGGGAAAGAGAAAAGGAAGTAGTAAAATAAACAAAACCAAAAACCCCAAACCAATTACTGTACCAGAAATGAGCAGGGAGGGAATTTTGAGAAATACTGAGGTAGGTCTAGGTCTGGTTTCTGCCTGAACTCTCCACCCTTTGTTAAATCATCTTTGAGACTTAATGACTGGTTGTGGTTTTGGACACTGAGGTCTCCAAAGGAGACAGAAAGAGACAAAAAGAAGTGGCTCATGTCAATCACCAGGGATGAACAGCACACACTGGGACAAGTACCCAGCACCCAGGAAGTGAAATAAAGTTGAGACTGGGAAGGTTTGGCTGCCTGAATTATTGCAAAACCAGTTCAAAAATGTATCTAAAAGCATGGTAATTTCTTGAGAAGTCTCACAGTCTGAGACAATCTTAATTCAAGTGTCTAGAGCTGCTGATGCAGGTGCAGTAACCAGGTCTAGATCTTTGGATTTACAAAAAAATTCTTAATGAAGCACAAGAGGATGCAAGTGTCCTAAATCAGGAGATGAAAACAACAGGTTTGCTGAAGAGCATGAGAACCTAGGAGGGTGTGGAGTAACTCCTAATGATCAACCTTAAAAGTTATTCCCTCAAAGGATGATTACTGTGGCACTGTGGAGGTGTGGCAGACACAGACTTACTGCTCTGATCCTGGCTGAACTCCAGCACAGTTGGGGCACGAGAATCAAGGCCAGAGCATCTCCCAGCATCCTGAGGCTCAGAACCTTCCTTCTGCAGGGCCCCACTGCTGTCCAGCTGGAGGCCTTCAAAGCCTGTAATTGCTTCCTCAGTGGGAGATGATTCTGAAAACACATCCTCTTCAACAGAGTCATAATCATCACTAAGGGAGACTTCTTCCATCCTCTCCTCTTCCACAATGTGCTGCAAGCTGCTTCTCAATTCCTGCTACAATATAAACACATCTGTCAGAAAAGCTCACACTTGTACTTTAAAATAAACCCCAGTGGCTGCCTCTTCCTCCCCAGGAGAAAGAAAAATCTTCTGATGAACTCAGAGCTGTGATGCAGCTAAAAATATCCCCATTCCTATGTCATGTCTTGCCTCCTTTGGTAAGGGCTTGTAAAGAAAAATCATCCTACAACTCCTGTGCTCCTTCTCATCAGTATCCAGCAGGAACATTCTGCAGGCCAAGGAGTTTTGATGAGCAAAACCAATTGTTAGGAGTAAGTTACAAAAAGCAAGTAAGGGGGAGAGCAAAGGCATATATTTGTGCAGTCTCACAGTTGTGCCTTGCTATTTGAAGAGAAGCTGCAATCCAGAGTTTCCAAATGCCTTCACAAGACTGTCAAGCTCATGTAGCAGCAACTCCTTTCTCAGCACTTGATAGATGATAATAGTCCTGCTTTGTACACATCTGCACTTCAAAAACCAGCAAAAAAAGACTTGGGGTCTAATGGGCTAAGCTCCCAGTTTGCAGGGAGTTTTTTTGAAGTGGACACACTGTAACAGGATTTTATGCAAAAAATAACCTCTTTTGAAATTTCCTGTGGAAAAAACTGCCCTGCCTCTCCCATCACACACCACAAACAGCACAGAGAGCTGTGTGCTTTCATGAATGCAAAAGGAAAAGAGATCTTGCATCTCTTAAATGCTTTTTTCCCCCCTGCTTTGTTGGTATTAGAGTTTTGAGATGAATATAGGTAAGCAAACTGTATAAAATGAAAGCCTGAAGCTACCTTAGGTACAAATGAACTGTGACAGTCTATATTCAGTTTGCAATGAAAGCTTCAAGCTGCTACAGATTACACTTGTTAGGAAATCCATGTTGACAGAAATATATTACAAAGAGCAGACAAAGTCAGGTTCAAAAGAGGGTTTATAAGGAACCTGAGCCTTGATATGGAGCATGTCTTTATGACAGTCAAAACTAATATTTCCAGCTCTTTGACAAGAAATTGTACAAGCTTTCTTTTCCTTTGAAACCCCGGCATCTGCATTGTAATGAGACATTCAAAAAAACACATTATAGCCCCAGAAAAATCAAAATTATTTCCATCCTGACTAAAAAAAAGGGGGGGGTTGTTTTGAAATTATTAGCTTCCCATTACAAACACATAAAAGATATAAATATCCATCAGTGTAAACAAGTAACCAATTTGTAGAGCAAAAAATAATCACCAATGCAAGAGCAATATAGGAACATGAGAAAGATGCAAGCTAGGAAAAATATGCTTGGGAATTTTGTCTGATATCAATGCTAAGATCTGTAAACAATTTCATATATAGATGCTACTCCATTACCCAGAAAAGCTTTATTTATGTCATTACTTGGTTAGGCAGAAAAACATCCATAAATTTTTGTTCATCAATTCATTTTCTTTCACATCTGTGAAGTGTGCTAGAACAAACTGCAATTAGTGATCAAATGGAAGGCTGCACAGTCAATGTAACAACAATCCTTGATGCAAAGCAACTGCATTGATTATAACATTTTCAAATAATCTGATTTTGTTAGGTAAAACAATGACATGCACCAATTTGAGCATCATTATTTAAAGACTCCCCTAAAGGCACCAAAAGCTGAAGTTTCAGCTTTCTCTAAGCTGACACCCAGGAGTGATGTTCACTTGCACACCCATTCAGTGAACTGGAAGAGGCTCCTTGCAGGAAATACCTCCATTCAACCCCACAGAGACAAGATTCCACCTCCTAAAAATAAGGCTGAACATCCTGAAGTGTTGCTGATTGAGTCTTGATTTTTCAAGAAGCTTTACTTCTCATTTTTTTCCTTCTTTTTGTGACATCTCATCAAAGCAAAACTCTCTAATGCAGACACCACTCCAGACTGGTTTGGGTGCTGCAGCTGAGGCTGATACCTGGGCACCATCACATTTCAAATGACACTGCCAGGAACAGCAGAAGGCCAATTGTACCTGGGAGCCAGGACCATCTTCATCTTCATCATCATCATCATCATCATCATTGCTGTTCTCCACACTCAAGCTCTCATAGCTTTCAAAATCATCAGAGTACTTCAGAGATGGTTTAATGTAGAGTTTACCCCCTCTTTCTGTTTTAATTGCCACAGTTTTCTGTCAAAAGAAGTGTTCCAAGAAATTAGATTTCTTCTGTGTATCAGCAGCACTAAAAGAGAAACCATCACACTTGACACACTTTATATAACAATAGCATGATCAAGCACTGCTTTTCCCCCCTGTTCCACAGAAGGTTTTTGTCCTTCCTGAGCTCACCTTTAGGCTCCTGAGTTCTGGTTTAACAGCCCTGGGCCAACTCCCCACCTGCTGCTGCTGCTGCTGTGCCAGAGTGGGCAGTGACATTAAACCTTGCTCTCTCTTGTTCCCACACTCCTCTAATATTTTCTAAGTGCCAGGGGCAGAGAAGTCCCAGAGGGAATATCCTAAGACAGCTTGGGTGAATTCTTTCAGGGAGTCTATCTCTCCCCCTCACAGCATCCCTTAGCACAGCCCAAGTTTGACAGGTTTGGCCAGGAACTGCTGGGTCCTCTAGTTATCAAAAAAATCCCCATGGAAAATCCCTGGGAAAAGAAACTGCTATCTGGCACAACCTCCTTCTCAGTCTGTGGTTGCACTTTTCCTTAGCTAAATAATTCCAGTTGTTCATAAGGTTATAATAACTCCTCTCCTCCCATCCAAGTGGATAAAAGACTTCAGGAATAATCCTAAATTAGTCCCAAGTAGCAACCAGGTTTTAGTACAGAGCCACACATCTGGCAAATTCAGCAAAGAGGTCCTGACAGGCCATAATGGAAGCTGAGAAAATGAATTCAACTAAGCAGTAAGGGTGGTAAATAAAGTAATGCAGCCTTAAAGCTTGAATGTGATGTGCAGTATTTTGTGAAAGAAAAGAAAACCTGCATAGCACAAGCACTTGATCTACAGAGCCAAAGATCTCTGATCCCATCACTCAAACACAGATTGGACAGCCAGCCAGGCCAAGGGCTAATCAAGTAGTGTAATTACTTGGTGACATGTCTCCATTGTTCTGAATTCACATTTCTTCTTTTAATTAAGTCCTTGACAGGTTAACTCAGATATTTCTTTAGGCTAAAAAAAAATAGGTTTGTCTTCTGAGATTTCTCTGGTGAACCCACAACTATGGAGCTGAGGGCTCCAAATTTCTTATAGATAGGGTATTTTTATTTATATGCATTTCCATCTCTTATGATCTACAAGAATTTATCACAAATTACAACTCAAATTATGCAGATTAATTTCTTTGTCCCTCAGTCCTGTTGCAGGGTGGAGAACAGCAGCAACAGGCAGGGGTGTCTCTCCAAAATGAGTTTCTCCATCCTTTGTACTGGATAAATTCCCTAGGGAGCCATCAGAGCTATCCAGCAGCAGTTATTCTGCTGGAGGACACATTGAGCCACTCATGTCCAGGCTACAAAGCTTTCTGTGATGGATGTCACTGAAACCAAACCCTTTCACTGAGATTTGTCTCTTTAGTCTCCCAGGCAGACACAAACCTGGGCAGGGCAGCATTTCATGTTGTCAGTATCCAGCCCAAGCCACTCAGAGAGTCCCAGCTGCCCACTCTGTACCACTCACAACCAATTTCCACTGAAGTTATCTGCAAGCTAAGACCCAGTTCAGAGCCTCATTCCTCCCAGCTGCCCCATACCTGAAGCCAGTTCCTGCGTGGGATCCTGCTCGGGGCAGACGGGGTGCTGTGCTCTGGCAGCCCACTCCCTTCCAGCTGGGCTGCTCCTTCAGCAGGCACACACAAGGATTAGAGGACAGGAGGGAGAAAGCAGAAATGTGGTATTAGACAACAGACACCTTCCTTCATGGTTGTTTTTGTTTTCTCCTCAGCTGAGGACAGAAGAGTAAATCTGACATACAAATGGAATCATCACCTGCAAAGACATCCCACATCGGATCCTGGAGTTTTGAACCTCTTCAGGGACAGTTATCATCAAGTCTTTTTAAGAGAATAAATTCTTTTAAGATCCAATGGCTTAACAGCAGGGGAAGTCCAACCTTTTTTGATAAGAAAACATAGAAATACATTCTAGAACAGGGGTACACATAATTCTGACCCCCAGCTGGGTAGAAAGTCACCTGTCTGAGGAAGCCAACTGAGCCCAAAGGCAGACTGACAGGGTTCTGGTGAACAACAGGTGATATGCTGGATTTATGAAGGAATTGTGTGCATTTACTCTTAAAATTAAGGAAACATAAGGTATTGGCAGATTAAACAGAATGTATTGGGTATTTATCATACTGTGCAGAGAAGGATGCCTCATGTATAAGCCATAAATGAAGGACAACCAACCATTATCCTTCATTTCTGAGGCAAGGAAGATTTGGTTCAGGAACTTGTGCAAAAAATCTCTGTCTAGTCTCTGTGCTTAAAATGGCCCCAACTGAGAGTGGAACAATGGATTTTTTCAGAAGATGCTTTGATTGAGAGAGAGATAAACAACTTGCAGGTCACACCAGCACCCTCAATGGAACAAAGGCATCACCAACACTCTCAGTAGCATCCTAAATAAAGGCATCTCATTTCCTATGGCCAAGACAGATTTACAGCTTCCATTTCTTCTCAGTGGAGAAAAACAGCTGATGCAAAACCTTTTTTCCTTAAACCATAATTTAATGGTCACCCTAAGGCTGCAGGAACTGGCACTACCAATAAAAGAAGCTCTTGTCCTACAAAGGTCACAGAATCACAGAAAGATTTCATTTGGAAGGAACCTCTGGGGGTCACCAAGTCCAGCTTTCCACTCAAAGCAGGGCTTACTTCAGAATTAAATCAGGTTGCTCATTACAGCTCTCAACACCGTATATTCTTTTTAGGGGGTTGGACAACCCTACATGCACCTGTGCAGTGACCTGTTCAGAGAATTGATAGGGCAAGTTTTGACTGTGGGAAAACATAAAAGATTCGTTTTAGTTAGAAGCCCTTGGGCAATGTGGTTCAGCAGGAGACTGCACAAAAGCTGGTCCAAGCAGACAGGAGGGAACAGGCCCAGGGTAGGACCATCCTGGGGGAACAGTGTTTGCTCATGCCCATTTGGAGTGATCACAACATCAGAGGATGTTGTTCTGTTGCTGCAGCACAAAGTATCTCTGTCTCAGAGGCCCAAAACAGGACTTAACACAGAGGGCAAAAGGAATGGATTGCTCCAAGGAAGAGAAACAGCCCTTCCAAGCAGAGCTCCTGCTACTCCAACAGGCTATTCCCAAGGAACACCAGAAATCCCTTGAGTGAGATTGGTACTGATTGCTCTGCTGCATTGGCCCTGCTGCCACTGAAGGGGAACTGCTTTGAGCTTTCATTGTGAGAAGCCTGCCTAATGGCTTCCACTGCTTTGGGACAGAACTGGAAGCACCTTTCCCTTGCACTCTCTGAGAATCCATCTCTTCAAAGCAACTGCCCAGAAGCCCCTGAAGTGTGCTGCAAATGCAAGAAGGAAAGGAGATGGCAGGACTCATGCTGCCACTGCTGAGTACTCCATCCTCAGAACTGCTGGAGTGTCTGAAGAGACTCTTTACAAGTCATGGAGTGGCAGGACAAGAGGGAATGGCTTCACACTGACTGAGAGCAGGGTTAGATTGGATATTAGAAAACAATTGTTTCCTGGGAGGGTGGGGAGGCCCTGGCACAGGCTGCCTAGATAGTGTGGCTGCCCCTGGATCCCTGGAAGTGTTCCAGGCCAGGTTGGACAGGGCTTGGAGCAACCTGGGATAGTGGAAGGTGTCCTGCCCATGGCAGGGGGTGGAACAAGATGAGCTTTAGGGTCCCTCCCAGTTCTGTGATTCCATGGCTCTACTCAGTGATGGATTCCCATGACCAGGTCTCTCTAAGCCAGGAAAAAAGTAATTGAAATCCCAGGCAGAGGCTGATGCAGCTGAGAGAGTCATCTGTGCAACAAACATTACTTTGGAACAAAAATATCCTTCCCATGGGATGGATGGGATGTGAATACCAACCAGTACCTGTTTGGGCACACAAAACAGCTCCACTGGTGTCATTCCTTCAGAGATTTGAGCTGTTTGACTAGGCAAGGACTGAGAAGTACATCCTCAAAATATTAGTCCTAATCCAAGGAGACCTCCCATATTTGTGACCACACAGACATTCAGTGGAACAACAAACAGAGTTGTGAAACCATGTGTGGGTTATAGACCCAAAGAAATGCCAGCACAGCCAGAGCCCAGCTTCACTACCCTCCAATCCATCATTTACTTTAATTCATTACCAATCCTAAGTATAAAAAGTTTATCAATCACTATTATCAGTAATTACTCCTAGGGAACACAAAGAAAACAGTCCTGACAAATAGATTTATGATGACACTTTCAGGAACCAGTAAGAGGGATTTATGCTTGTTCTGGATTATTAAATACCACCCATTCCTAATTTTTCAGTGAAGACTAATCCTATAGATGGATGCTTTAGAAGTAATAAATGATGCAATAACTCTCGTGGGAGATGGATAGGGAAGAAAACTCAGTGCTGTATCTCAGCTAGGAATCACTCCTGTAAGTAAAATCACATTCAATCATTGAGAAGAAATGCCTAGAAATGAAAGAGACCACAAAATTGCTAAGGTAGAACCCCCAGACAAGAAGCTCATACAGACCAGCAGTGGCTCCCATTCTGGACAAATGGAAGAGGAAACATGACAGGATGATGGTTCAGGTGGTGTCTTTCACTGCAGCTTCATGTGTTTAAAACAACACCACTGGAGAGTTAAGGAACAGCAAAACACTGAGTTATCCTCTGCAGAGCTGGTGCTACAGTCTCTGATTGATGGAGTAGAGGAAAGGAACAGAGACTGCAGCTGGAGTCTTCAGAGATCCCTAACACATGTATTCTACCCTGACTGCAGCAAATGGCTTTAAGGCACCATAGAAATAAAGAATTTATTTAAGCTGAGACATAACAACTGCACAGCAGAACTTTAAGAGGAAATTTGTTTTGACAGAGTTCTACTAGAGCTGCTGCCACAATATCCCTTCACAATTTTTGGAGCAAAAAGTCCAAGATCTTGATTTACACCCTCTTTAGCTCCCTGAAGATGTATCAGCCCTGTGTGACAGAGCATCCAATTTCCACCATTCCCCAGTACCCAAGAACATTTTTACACCATTACACACAAGGTTTCACAGGGAACAGTGGAGCCAGGTGACAAGCTGATTCCTCATCACCATCACACACGACCTGCAGGAAATTATACAAGTTGAACACACCTAAGCCTGCCAACAATAGTATGTGCCCAGTGCAGCAGGAAAAGAAATTAAGGAGAGAAGTTAGAGCCATGGTTGGAACAGTTACTGAAGGAAAAGTTAGTTTCCAGTATTGTTGAGATTAATAAATTTTCCATCAATAAATTATCATATCAGGTAACTTTTTTAACTCTTTGTCTTCATTTTTAGGTGAAAATGAAGCTTAAGCAGGCTGTCACATGTTAATAAAAACACTCTGAGATAGGTTGTAGCAAGTGTGAACATAACTGACTAAGGCTGGTAAACTGCTTTACACAGGGATTTAATAAAATCAACTTTCTTTTCATTATGCTAAATAGATTAGAAGGCCAGTAAGCTCATGCTTTATACTTTCATGCATGCAAAATTATTCCTGTCACTGCACTGCTCTCAATGACAGACAGACTTAAATTAGAAACAAAATACCCATTTTTCCATAAAGCCAGCTAATCACTGGGGAACAATGGTCAATTTTCTTCACTTCAAATATTTAAATAAAGATTAGCTGTCTTTTTAAGACAACTATTATAGCTTAAACATAATTTATGAGCTTAATGAAGCTATTACTGGACATAATTTGATTACAGTCTATGTCATCAAATGTCATTTGTCCTCAGGACACCAGATTTGGATAACACTGAAGTCCATCAGATCTGAAATCCTCTCAGTGGTGTTATGTGTCAAAGGCACACCATTATTTTCCCCTGACAATTTATATACATTTCTAATCTTCTGCTTTTAGTTAGAGCTGTTTAACAAAGGGATCCCCATTTTAGAAACCATATTTTCACCTGACTCACAGGGAAGTCTGCTGCATTTTCACTGTAGATGGAATCAAGGGAGGCAGCTTCATAAACTTCATGAACGTTTTACTTAGCAGGCAGACCAAGGCTATCACTGAACACAGGAAATACTTTTGGAAAGGAGTAAAAACACTGAGAGGTGTTTTTACTTTCCAAATGAAAAGGCAGGGAAGTTAAATGCTGGAATTAAAGAGGGATGGAGTGAAAAACTGATGGGGTGTTGCAGAGACAATTCCTTACACACAACCAGCTGAAGCACTTTGATTTCCATGGGATTTCATCCCTCCAGGCTCCAGTGGTGCTGTCCCTGGATGACAGTGACCTCTGGGACTGAGGCACAGCTCTGCCAGGCTCCCAGGGCACTCACCCTTGCTCCTGGTGGGTTTGGCTCTGTTTCTCAGGCAGCTGGGGGGGTGGATTTTCCTCTGGTACTTCCTCAGCTCAGAGTTAGCTCCATTCACATACAGAGAAAATCCTTTCTCCAGCTGCTCCAGCCTGATCTGCACAGGATCTTTTCTTCTCAGCCGCTGCTGCAGCCTGAGGGAGGAAGGCCCATAATTCATCCTTGCACAGTGTACACACAGATGGTCAGATCAGCAATAAATACAACAGCACACCATGTCACACAGCTGAAAATATGTTCCCAGTTCAAGGAACCCTTCCAGAATACATCTTCCAGGGTCTGTTCCTGTTCTGTAACCTGTGTTTGAGCACCCACACACTGTGACAGATTAACTTTGACCAAGCTTTTCCTTTCTGAGTTTTTTTTTCCATGTTATTTCTTATTTCACATTATTTTTTTCCATTTATTGTTTTGCATACTTAACCTTTCTTCTTAGGAATTTTAAAGAATTTCACTTAAAATTTCAAAAAGCTTAAAACTGTTGGCCTCTTTTCAAGAAAAAAAAAACAAAAATACACAAAAACCTGCAGCCAATACTGCAGTTAGAGATACCAGAAAATTAAATGCTGGTTAAAATTATATCAAAATAATGCCCTTCCATGGGCTCAGTTTCAGTGAAGCAGCTGCTCTCCCTCTTCCCACTCTCATCTCTCCTTTCACCATGGTTATCCAGTCCATGCTAATTCCTGTGGCCAGGTGACATGCAGGCCAGGAGGTTGGCATCATGTGGGTGACAATTTGTGCATCTCCTGCACCACCATGTTTCCCTCTGACTCCAGGATGGGTCAATCCACAGGCCAAAGTCCCCAGTGTCTGTGTTGTGGCACAATCCACCTTTTCCCAAGAGCATGTCCCCAGCAGTCAGAGCTCTGATACCAAGGATGCAAGTTGATTTAACCATTAAATAAACTAGTTTTATCCTTTTCTAAAACTGCTTTTGGATACTACATAGGAAAGAAACCTGTGGTCACAAAAATGGGCTGGTTTTTTAACATAATTGTGGCTTCAAGGTCTTTTTACCAAACCAGTTTGTTATAGAATTTGATTAGAAATCTTATGGCTTGTGTTAAAGGAAGGAATCCAGCAAGAAAGTTCTGTAGACTCCTCTAAATTGAAGTTCATCTGTCCAGGGTATAGTTACAGGAACACATGAACAAAGCAAAAAGAAATGTTTGAAACTTGTCTGAAAAACACTGGAGTTTGCAAAGGTAACCTGGCTGTCCTTATTTCCCACTTTTCTTATTTCACAGCATAACTACTGTGCCTCATAACCACCTCCTCACACAGCATGAGCTGCCAGGTACTTCTGAATCTACAACCTCTTGCTCAATAAACAAAAATCTTCCCTGTCAGCTGTGGGGAAAGTAATTTATTAATAAATGTATTTCTGTTTTAAATGCTGAAGAAACATTGTGATCCCCTCTTGAAATAAGAACTTCTAGCAAACAAAGGGAAGAAGAGAGAAACACCTGAATGTTTTAAGGCACAGAAAGTTGGACTGTGCATCACAGCTGCTGCTGTTTGATACAATACAGCAAATATTTCATCCCCAAAGTGGTAACAAATGCAACTCTTACCGGTTTCTCTGCTGAAGGGATATTATGTATTCGTCATGTTTTTCATCAAAGTCAGTCACCATGTCTTAACATATACCTGAAATGAGAATGTAATGGTCACACTGAATGATTTATTATGGAGTACCACTGGTTTTGCACTCTCAGTAGATGAGAAGGCTATAAACTGAAAAACATTCCTCCTTCAACCAGCATAAAGCTGTCATGGCTGTAAATAAAGCTCCTGAAGAACAGAGGAAACAGTAGCTGTTTTACTCATTTTTCAGAACCCTTCACAATCTACTGAAAAACCAAAAAAATACTAAAAGTAGAAGGCCTATGCTGTAACAGGTTTATAATGCCAGACCTAGCAAGCAGAATAACCCTGGGGCAGAGCAGAAGAGCTGTGCCCAAAGCCCAGCTGTAGAATGAATTCTGAGTTGCTACTACTCCTTAGGTCAGTTCTAAGTTTATTAGAAACCTGCAGTTTATTCTGCTGAGGCTGTATATATTTGAAGTGTTTAATTAAAGATTTTACCTGGCTTGCCATTCAGGAAATCTGAATTTTTCCAGCAATCCTCAGCACACCGCTGCCACAAGCTGTGCCGGGGTGTGCTCTTACACTCTCAGCAGTTTAAATGTGCCGCCAGCACGTTTCCTTGAGCTCTGTACCAGAGAGAGAACCGCGTGTTTTGTCTCTTACCGAGCGCAGGGCAGCTCTGCCAGAGCCCGGCCCGGCCCGAGGCACGGCTGGAGCTCTGCGGAGCGGGGAGAGCCCCGGCACAGCCCCGAGGGACACGATAGATCCCCAGAGGGACACAGCCCAGAGGGACAGGGACCGGGACAGAGCCCCGGCACAGCCCCGAGGGACACGATAGACCCCCAGAGGGACACAGCCCAGAGGGACAGGGACCGGGANCTGGAGCTCTGCGGAGCGGGGAGAGCCCCGGCACAGCCCCAAGGGACACGATAGACTCCCAGAGGGACACAGCCCAGAGGGACAGGGACCGGGGATAGAGCCCCGGCACAGGCCTGAGGGACAGGGACCGGGGTTATAGCCCCCAGAGGGACAGGGATCGGGACAGAGCCCCGGGCATAGCCCAGAGGGACACGGAGCCGGAACAGAGCTCTGGACACAGCCCAGAGGGACACGGACCTGGACAGAGCCCCGGGCACAGCACAGGGGGACACGGAGCCGGAGAGAGACCCCGGACAGAGCCCCCAGAGGACAATAACCCCGGACACAGCCCCCAGATGGACACGGACCCGGGACGGACACTGACCCCCGGGCAGAGATCCCGGACGGACACGGACCGGGGAAAGAGACCCCGGACAGACGCAGATCCAGGGACATAGTCCAGGGACACACTCCCCGGACAGATACGGACCCCGGACAGACACAGCCCCCGGACAGACACGGCCCCGGACAGACACGGACCCCTGAGGCACCCCCGGACAGACGGAGCCCCGGCAGCTCGGGCCGGGCCGAGCCGGGCCTGTTGCTCGGTCTCCCTGGCGACGGTCGCGCTCTGCTCCGTCAGTTCCTGCGCGCCGCGGGCCCGGAAGCGGCGGCGGGGATGGAGGCCATGGAGCCGCTGTGGGCGCTGCTGGACGAGGTGGCCCTGGAGGGGCTGGACGGCATCACCGCGGCCGCGCTCTGGCAGCGCCTGGCCGCCCGCTCGCCGCCCTTCCCGCTGCCGCTGGAGCCCGACACGCAGCAGCTGCTCTGGGCCGCGCTCAGCGCCCAGCCCGACGTGCGCTTCTACCTCCTGCCGCGGCCGCGGCCGCCGCTCCGCCTGCACGACCGGTGAGGGCAGCGACCGGGCCGGCCCCGGCCCCTTCCCGCCGGAGAACCCGGGCCTGCTTGCTGGGCGAAACGTGCGCTTGGTGGCCGGGCTAAAGCCGGCCCGGGTGCCGGGCTGCCCCTTCCCGCCCGGGCTTTGCTGCAGCAGCACTTCGGTAGCGAATGACAGCTGGCAGGGACGAGGGGGGCTCTGAGCTGCTGTTCAGATACTACAGGAAGAATTTTCACTGTTCGGGTGATCAGAAATTGGAGTAGGTTGCCCAGGGAGGTGGTGGAGGCACCATGCCTGGGTCTGGCATGATTTAAAGTCTGGTGCTGTGTGATGGAGTTCAGGGGTCACAGTGGTAGTGCTGGTGGATGGATAATCTCAATACTCTCTTCCAATTTTTGATTATTCTATGGTTTAGAAGACCTGTATATGAGTTTCCATTCAAATGACCTCTTGCTACTTAGGTACAGGCAGAATTTCTATGTCCTGGTCAGCAGGGTGGATTCACCTGTCATTTTCCTTACCTGTGAATATGTTTCTCTTATTCCCACTATTTTTCTTATTCCCACCATATCTTTGACTTTTCAAAGATTAAATAATGCATCTCCCTCCTTCTCCCTCTTGCACTCTGGATGCTGAAAAGGTTTGGTCATGCTTGGGAAATGCAGCTCTGCTCTTCATATTTTTTCAGTTCAGGGGTTTCAAAGGAGTTTCATTTTTCCAAGATACTTCCTAGAGGTATCACCATAGTTTGTGGCAATCTTGTATTTCTCCTTGCTTGGTTAAATATTGGCTCTTTGCTTTTATTTCAGATATGAAGAAATAGACCTTGAAACAGGAATACTGGAATCCAAAAGAGATCCTGTTTCTTCAGATGATATTTATCCTATCCACATGATTTTGGATAACAAAGATGGCATACAAGGTTCCTGCCAGTATTTTAAGGAGAGAGTGGATATCACTGATCAAATAAGGAAGAAGGATTTGCAGCCCTGTTATACTTACAAAGAAGCTGTTGAAAAGTGAGTGAAATCCTTATATCTGGCATTAAAATACTTCTAAGTTCTAAAATTTAGTCCTTACTCCATTTGTATGGATTATATCAAGAAAGATGTTGGTGGGGAGAAAGGGATTGATCTCTCTGTTTTTATGGAGCCAATAACAATATGTTACTTCTCCTTCTGTTTCTTAGATGGGGAGAGAAGTTAGTGATTGTTGCTTCCCAGGAGCAGCGTTACAGAGCTTTGATAGGCTGGGAGGGGGACCCTGACTTGAAGCTCCCTGACTTTTCCTACTGCATTCTGGAGCGCTTGGGCCGAGCTCGGTGGCAGGGAGAGCTTCAGAGGGACCTCCACAGTGGGGCTTTCAAGTAAGTTTGTGTCCTGCTCTGAGAATTAAATCTAAGGTTGTTTTTGGGTATTCCTGTGGATATTTGAACTCTCATCTGTACTGTAGTGTTTCATTCTCACTACCAGGAGTGCTTGGTTCTGGGTGCCTCTTTGGTAGAACTGTACTGGTCTCATCCTTGGGTTCATTATTCTTCCTGATATTTTCTCAGAGAGCCAAAGATTGGTCTGGTGGGTCAATATACAGGTTTGTAATTTGTGGAAGTTCCTGCTTTCTCTAAGTACCTTTTTCGTTGGGATGGAAAAATTATTTTAATTCCATTTTCTAAATTGCTGTCCAAGTATCTTACCCAGGTTCTGAAGGGATTCTTGGATGGCCACATTTTGTCCATAGCATTTCCCTGTGTGACATCTCCTTCATTGAGTGGGAGCCTGAGTTACCAGCTCCCAAACTAGGCCATGTGTTTTGCTGATGGAAGAGCATTACACACCTTCTTAGAGAACTTCTGGATGTGTTGTGAAGTTCTGGAGAATATCAGCATTGCTCTGAGGATTCACTGCTTTTAGGACTTGACTGGGTTGTAGCTTGCACACCACCTGGTGTTGTTTTTTTGCCACTTAGGGAGCTCTTGTAGGTAACCAAGATGATGGGGACAGAGGGGAGAACTCTTATGGATGCTTTTCTGTCAGTTTGGTGGCCCAAGCTAGCTCACCAAGGAGGGAAAGGAATCCCAGAGCTGTTCCAAGGAGGACAGTGGCTGCAGCATAGCCATGAGTTAGAAAGAGAGGCTGGAAAAGGAGGGCATGGGGATACAGTGCTGATTCAATCCTCTCATCAAACCATGTCATGACACTCTGTGCCTAAAGGCTCTAGGTTAAAATCAGAGGTATTTCTCTGTTAATTGGATTAACTATGGAAATAAATTTCTCAGGTTTTCTTAATTGTTGCACTTCCTAATTTTGAGTTTTGAGTCACTTTGAAAATTAGCATGAGTCACTGAGGCTGTGGGTGATATAGGTAAAGTGTTCTGGATACTGGATAGTTAGAATTTGTTTGCAGAAGTTCCTATTCCTATGGATACCTTGCCATCTTCTCTTCAGGGTGGATGCAGGAAAGCTCCATTACCACAGGAGAGTGCTGGACAGAAGTGGTCTGATAACGCTGCAGTCGCACGTCATCCGGCTGCCCAGTGGGGCACAGCAGCACTCCATCCTGCTGCTCCTGACCCGCTTCCATGTGGATAGGTATGGCTTTAGGCTCTCCTGCCTGCACTCTGACCTTTTACTGTGATGGGGGATTGTTCTGCTGTCACCATCAAAGGTTACTGGAATTGACACTTTCCAATTTATTAACTCCTCTTCCAAATGTGGGACACTTTCAAACTTACCTTGGAGCTGTAAACAACAGGTTCTTCTGGTGCCTGTCACCTGCCTACATAAACATAACTCTTCTTTTTGTAGCACTTATCATTCCATTAATTTTGACTGTTTTCACTTAAACACATTTCTAGTAGATTTTTTGGGTTTTTTCCCTGTCTTGTTTATGATTACAATTTGTGCATCTGTGGGTTGCCAGTGAAGTAACAGCTTGGGCTTAGTCATTGTTTCCTCACTGAGGTCTTCTCTTAGAGACAAATTATCTTATGTACTATTCACAGGAGGAAAAGCAAACTAGAATTCCTAAACCAATCTGAGAACACTTAGCATACTTTCTCTAGTGACTGACAGTTTCTAGAGCCAGAACTCGTGTTTATAAAGTTATATGCATACTTACATGTAAAATAATTCTCTTTTTTGGTTAGGAGGAGCAAATATGATATTCTGATGGAGAAGCTCTCAAGTATGCTAAGTGCTCGTTCAAACCAGATGGATACATTAGGAAACTTGAGGGAAGAATTGGTGAGATGAATTACTCTTTCACATTCTCACTCAGTAGAATCTGGATGCTGAGTATCAAAGGCACTCATTCATACTACCTGCTTCTAAAGTTGCACTTAATTCTGGGCTGGAATATCAAAAGAAGGATGTTGAAAACCTACCAGATGGAGCTGCTGGTGGTGTTTGTCATAGGGAAGCAGTTCTGTTCCAGTCACAGTCTCAGAAATATTTTGTCAGTGGATGTCATCATCCAGTTCTTACTTTTCCACTGCTGCTGTGTGTGGATGGCAGAGCTGGAGGGATACAACATACTCAGGAACATCTCAGGTCCTGCACTAAAAGGCTTTTAAGTTTCTTATGGATATCCTACCCCAAAACACTGTGTTGTAAGGACAGGTGGTATGAGTGCCTTTGATGCCAGTCAGCAGCAGGTGAAGCTTTTGGGCTTCAGTGACTTTTGCCATTCTCTTTGCATCAGGGCCTTTGTGAGAGAACCTTCAAACGTCTCTATCAGTACATGATGAATGCTGGCCTGGCCAAGGTGGTGTCTGTCCCCCTGCAAGACATAAACCCCAGTGGAGGACCCTACAAGACAAAGAAAGGTGACTGGAGCAGTGGTTTTGCTCTCTTTTTGTGTGATTACATGGATGCCATTCTATCTGTGAGCTCCAGATCTTAAATTTAAAGAGGTGTAAGTAAAAAATCTGTCCATGCAGTTGTGTAGATAAATGTGCTACTAAAGTTAAAATGCTGCAGCCCACTTGAATTAAGCATTTGTTACAGATTTTTAAGGAATGAATGTCCTCAAGTTTGTTGGATATCAATGTAAGCTGTGGTCCTGGGACCTGATCAGACTGCTCAAGCCAATAGAGAGTAGGAACAAAGCAGTCTGCTGAGCTTTCAGGTTCAAGTTAAATGACAAGTCAATGAGCTTGACAAGAAAATACAAAAAGTTATGTTGAAAAGAAGGCTCATTATGAAATAAGTTAAAAACCAGACCCTTCTTGGTTATTACTTTTCCTGAGAATGCAAAGCTTCTCTGAAAAGTTTCCTGTCAAATTATGGAAGTAGGGTCTTCCAGCAGTTGGAATTCACAGAACACAGAACATTCTGAGTTTGAGGGGACCTCCAAGGACCACTGATCCCAACTCTTAAGTGAATGGCCTACACAGGGTGAAACCCACACCCTTGGCATTATGAGCTCTCACCATCTGAGCTGAAATCAGGGTTGAGATAAGTGAGATACCCAAAAACTGCTATCCAAAAAAGCCACAGTCTGCTGAGAGGTGGTTTAATGCATAACCCGCTTTGAATGCCAATTTAATTCACAAGAACTGCTGATAACTTCCAAATGTGGTGGAAAGACAAAGAGCAGGACTGCATGAGGAAAGGAAACAAAAGAAAGCAACTGTTCTCAGAAAAAGATACAGATCAAACTTGCAAAGGGAAAAAACTCCAAGAAATAATAATGGAAGATATGAGGAAGGATAGTACCACCAATGGAATTAATGCAATTCCTGATGGAAATCTAAACTAAATCCTTAATCACAGAAAATCCTAAGAGGCGGATTTGCAGGGTTAAAAAGAAAATAGTTCTGAAATATCAACAGTTTCTATTTTAAAGATATAGTGAACATTTTGTGAGGGAAAAGTCTGATATGAATTAAACATTGCAAATTACATAGTCTTAGTGGATAGGAGTGATCTTAAAAGAGCAAGTGAAAGAGCCAATAAAACCATGAAAAATTCCAGAAGACAAAAAAGAGTGCTGATTACAGGGAGTTGGATTAAGGCTCTTGATAAAACAAATTCCTTCAAATCTTTTAAGTCTGGGGAAAAGAAATTCTCTGTAGGGAAAGTGTATTCTGAACAAAGAGAAGCAGAGGCCAAAAATAGGTACAGCATCAATCATGGCTGAGAGAGAAATGAGCCAGGACTTTCAGGGATGTTGTCATGAGCTGCAAGCACTTGGAAATGAAACCCAAAAGACTAGACAACACTCCTAAAAAACAGTTTATAGGCAGTAGTAAAAACATTTAACTTCCAATTAAGGTATTTACTTAGAAGACAAGAAAATACGAGTTCACTCATAGACCTAGTGGCAGCCCCCATGGCACTGGTGCTCTGTCAGAGATTGGCAGAACAGCAGCTGCATTCTCTGCTTAAATTTGCTGGGGAAAATGCCACTTGATGAATCTTTCACTTGAATGATAATTCCATCTTACAGATGTAAAAGCTGAAAATCCACAAAAATGCCTGAAAAACACTAGGTATTAAAGGAGGATGAATTAATAATAGCTGATTTTCAGCAGAGATCAAGACAGTTTAATCTCTGGAGTTATACAGGAAAGAAGATAGAAATATGTGGGACACACTGAGGATGAAGCCAGAGCATCTGCTGTAGGAAGAACATTATTGGGCAGCAGGAGCTAAAGGAAAAGGCATTGGTTTGTTTTGGGGGATTTCTTTTCTGTGGGGAGTTGGGTTTTTGGTTTGTTTTTTCAAATACTGCTTCCAGTGAAAATTAAGGGGATGTAGAAGTAACAATGCTTGCAACCCTACCAAAATGTGAGCTCCTAAATCCTAAGCAGCATCCTAGGGAAAGGATTCAGCTCAAGGAAAAATCATGGACTCATGTGGCCTGGAGCACAGTCACATGGTGAAGTGACTGTGGGTTAACTTTGTGTCAGCTGGGCATCAGTATCTGCTCAGATATATAAACACAAGATAAAATCCATCTGCTGGAACCTTAGTGATTCCAGCTAAAACCTTCACCTGGCCTTTTCACAGCAGTCTGGAGCAGAGGAGCAGGGCTGGCTGGAGATGTTCTCCCCACTGCTGCAGGATGAACTGGCTGAATCACTGCATCTTGCCCAGGTGGCAGTGTCCAGTGACCCAGCTTGAGTTACACTGGTGTGAAGTGGTCCAGCAGGAACTCAGTGACACTGAGAGAGCAGGATCTCAGCTCTCCTGCAGCCTCACTCTGCCCTTTGCTGGGAGGTCCCAGTGACTGGGGAGTTACCACAGCACAGCTGATGGGCAGGAACATGCTAAGATGTGGAAATAAATCATCTACAAGAATCTTGTGGCTGGTGGGCAGTAGTGTGTTCTGTCCTTGTAAAAAGGAATGGGTTTGTACCCAGTGAGTGATCTCCCAGTCAAATATGTGTTCTCCAGGTGTAGTTCTGGAGATCAGCACTTAATCCCTCCACTGATGTATTTGTGCTGTGGGAGTTTCTCCTACTGGGCAGCCCTAGCATTGGCACAGATGTGAAGGTTTGGAGCACCTCAAAAATTCACCTGATTGCCAGATTCATACAAAGGGAAAAACTGTTGCAAACCTTTCTTGGAAATGCCCAGCTCTCTTTAGACATTTCTTCCCTGTTGCACTGCTACTTCTTCATGTTGCTGGAAGAAGGAAAATTGAAGCTGTGCACACCCCTGCAGTCTGTTAGGAGCTGTTGCTAACACTCATTTTCCACAGGGACTGATGTCATGGTCCGCTGCCTCAAACTGCTGAAGGAATTTCGCAAGAAAATGGAAGATTACCATGATGATGATGAAGAGATCATCACAAAAGTTGTTCAGCCTGTGGATATTGTTTATGAAAGGGATATGCTCACCCAGGCTTATCAGCTAAGTAGGTGATGAGAGACATCTGAAGACTTTTCCCATTCCCTCCTTACTCCTTGTAGTATAAAATAAATGTGTAGATTGCAGGTGTTTTTGTATTCTGGTTGCTTTTTTATCAGGAAATGTCAGTTTTTCATAGCAAAATGAGCTTTATGTCCAGATTAGACTGGAGGTGCTGCCACCTCTTAGCCCTTCCTGGAAACTTAGCAACTATTCACTACCACCCAGCAGAACAGGATGTCGTGATGGGATGAGAAAAGATGAAGCAAACAGTGTTCCTTGTTCTTTTCCTTTCCTAATGGAGAAATGAATATCTAACAGTGGAAAGCTGCCAGGGAAAAATTTATCCATGCTTCTAATTTGAAGCTGTCACCTCCATACCTCATTCTGCTGGGCACTGCTTCGTGTAAAATTCTGGTTTGTGACAGTATTTGGCTGAATATTTTATGTATCTGTAAGAATGTCTTTAGTTAATGAGTAGTCTTAAATTTAATATTCTGGCATATACTGTTGTTCAGGAAATATTAATGTGTATAGAAAAAATATCTGTATAATGCAGTCAGATAATTTCTCTGAGATTTTGTTTTGTTTTGTTTTCCTTCCTGCAGTTGAAAGCAGAGGAACCAAAGGTATCTCTCAGGCAGAGCTTCGCCTGGCCATGAACGTGGGGAAGCTGGAGGCCAGGATGCTCTGTCGGCTTCTGGACAGGTACAAAGTTGTCAAGGTAAGGCTAAAATAAAATTATTCAGATACTTATTGAATCTGAAGGTGCACTTTTGGTTACTCTGGGAATAACCTCAAACATTAGAAACAGCAGAGATTTGGGAATGACAATGGGAGAGTTTGGGTAAGATTGAAAAGAGAATTAATTTGAGTAAAAGGTGTGTAAGGGTTCAAGATTAGGATTGCAACCTGCTCTAATCAGCACTGAAGGAAAGACCCTCTCTGTCCATGTAAAATCATTAATCTACTTTTGAAAATACCAGGAAATTCTGGAGCAAAGCAGTTACTTCTCTAGGAGTTTTGATGATTGAACTTATTTCCAGATACTTCAATGTTTTTTATTTCACAAGACAAATCCAGCTCTCATGTCTTGCATGCACCCAATGGTCCCTTTCCACAAAGGCAGGATAATTGCCATCTTCCCTCAAAGGAGAATCTTTTTTGAAAAGTCCTGTCATTCAATAAAAAGTTCTGTAGAGTTAGAAACAAGCTGTTTAAACCATTGGAAATATCCATAGATATTTTTCCCCAGTCAGCTTTGAAAATGAAATCTTCCCTTATTGAGTGAAGTGTGTGAGTTTGTAGATCCTTGAAAGCTCCTGTTGCAGCAGACAGGGCAGCAGCACTTCCACTGAAGTCTGAGTCACTCACAGAGCTGCAGTGCCCTTATTTCACAAACATTTTTGTTCTGAAAAAAAATGATTTCTACTCTGAATACACACTGTTTGTTCTTCCTCAGACTTTTCTCCACCCCACACACCGTAGGAGTTTCTTTCTAGTACACTGGTAATGCAGATTTGTTTATTTTTCAAGCACAGAATTCTTTGTGATTTCTCTGTGTGAAGGCTAGGGACATTTTTGTTACTTAGGAAAAAAAAAGGAATAACACAATATCTTTTGATGATGGGGAATAACACTGAGAACATTTTCCCTCTTCAGATGCTGGAGAACATTGATAGAATGGAGAAGCAAGGTGGTAAAATAACATTACAACTGTTCCCTTAGGGTTTTATGGAGGATGAAGGTCGGCAAAGGACAACAAAGTACATTTCCTACATTTTTGCAGAGGAGAGTGATTTAAACCGTCAGTTTGAGAGGGAGAAGGCCAGGAGTGAGCAGCTGGCTACAGTCACTTTAGCTCTGGTGCCAGAAGAATCCCCACCTGTGGAAGATGTGTCTCCTGGAGAAGAGGAGGCTGTGGCCTCAGAGTCTGACAATGAGGAAGCAGGGAAGGACAGGAAGAAGAGAGGAAAAGGTCACAAGGCCAGCTCTGGTTCTCCTGTGAAATCACATGTCCAAGATGATGTCCCTCAAACACCAGCCAAAGGTAACTTGGGATTTGGAAATCTGGACAACAACCTGTTTTTCTTATAGATCATTTAATTAAAGAACAAATAACATGTTGTTAGCTTCTATTATGGTTTTTGGTCACATACTTAATTTTTAAGTCTATTTTGATTATTTCCCTGCTTTCCCCCCCAAATTGTTATGGTTTGGAGCACCAAGTGTGGTAAGCTCTGGAGATTCTCAGGGCCTGCTGTCTGTGTCCCAGTGCTGTTTGTGCTGCCTCTCCTGACCCAATGCCATGTCTCCCCTTTTCCCTGAGCTCACACACTGTGCTCCTTGGATATTCATGTTTGGGATGACTTGACCCCACAGCCTTCCTCACCTGAGCATTTTGTAACAAAAATGTCTTGTCCCCTGAACTTAGTTACCTCAGCTTTTTCATTACTTATTTAGAACATCTTAGTGTGAAAGCTGCCACCCTTTGGGGGATGTATTTTAGAAAGATATGGTGGGGGACGTTTTACTTTTTTTTTTTTACCTATTTAAATGTTCCTACAATTTCTCTGATAAACTCCAGGGGAAGAGAGGAGATATCTATTTTTCTATGTAAATTATCTTTGGAGTAATACTGAATTCTTATTCTCATTCTGCTTTGAGTCAGAAAAGTCACATTTCTGGCAGAACTTGAGAATCTTTGAGACAGAAACTTTCCTTTCTTCAGCACTTTCTGGATAGGCCCTTCCTGGCTTTCCAAGCTATGAAAAGGTTTCTGCATGGAGAGAATTATTTGATGACACAGAGTTCACTTTTTTTTTTTTTCACTTAACTTTTGGAGGCTGAATGGTCAAACCACTGCTTCCAGCAGGGCACAATGTGTGAAAAGTGTAGCAGAATGCTTTTAAGTGCAGCTACCTGGGTGGATGGGAGAATGCCTCTTAGAGAGAAAGCTGAACAGGGAGAGCAGAACAATTACAAGGCTTTTTGCTCTCAAAGCAGGCTCAAAGCCAACAGCTGTGAAGTCCCAGGGGAAGAAGCAGCCTTCCCCACAAATTCTTGAAGATCCTGAGGAGCTCCCAGACAACATTTCAGGGGATAATTCTGCTTTGGGAGCCCTAAAGCAGGAGTCCAATGTCTCTACCTGTGCTCATCCCATGGATGAAGATGGAGAGGTGGCTGTGGTAGAGGAAGTCAGACTTGAAGATCCTAAGGTAAGAAGACCACGTCTTAATATCTTCTTGTTGGTACAGCTGTCTGAGCTAAGTTTTGTGCTCTTATCGCAAGACTTCAAAGTAGAGTTTTTGTATTTATTTATCAAATAGTTTTGGGATTTTTTTTAAATTAGTTTCAGAGTACATTCATATTTTGGCTGCACTGCATTGTAGGTGTAAGTGAAAAATTTTTACACAATAATGTAGATGTAAGTGAAAATTTTCCCAGGAGACAGAAGGGTAGATATCCAAAACACAGTTCTGGGTTAGTTCCCTGGTGCTCTCCAAATTCTGTGCTGACTGAATGCATGTCATAGCTTGATGCAGCACACATGTGCTGCTTATCATCCACTGTCTGCCTTGCTGGGAAGGGCAGATAAGACACAATCTTCATCTGAGCATCTTGTTGTAAATAAATCCATCCCGGCTGGGAATTGCTGTGTGAGGAGCCCCGTTGGGCTGCAGGCAGTGGCCCGTGGGTGATGTGCTGCTGTGCAGTGCAGTGCAGTGCAGTGCAGTGCAGTGCAGTGCAGTGCAGTGCAGTGCAGTGCAGTGCAGTGCAGTGCAGTGCAGTGCAGTGCAGTGCAGTGCAGTGCAGTGCAGTGCAGTGCAGTGCAGTGCAGTGCAGTGCAGTGCAGTGCAGTGCAGTGCAGTGCTGTGCTGTGTGAGGAGCCCCGTTGGGCTGCAGGCAGTGGCCCGTGGGTGATGTGCTGCTGTGCAGTGCAGTGCAGTGCAGTGCAGTGCAGTGCAGTGCTGTGCTGTGCTGTGCTGTGCTGTGCTGTGCTGTGCTGTGCTGTGTGAGGAGCCCCGTCGGGCTGCAGGCAGTGGCTGGGGGGTGATGTGCTGCTGTGCTGTGCTGTGCTGTGCAGTGCTGTGCTGTGTGAGGAGCCCCGTTGGGCTGCAGGCAGTGGCCGGTGGGTGATGTGCTGCTGTGCTGTGCTGTGTGAGGAGCCCCGTTGGGCTGCAGGCAGTGGCCGGTGGGTGATGTGCTGCTGTGCTGTGCTGTGTGAGGAGCCCCGTTGGGCTGCAGGCAGTGGCCGGTGGGTGATGTGCTGCTGTGCTGTGCTGTGTGAGGAGCCCCGTTGGGCTGCAGGCAGTGGCCGGTGGGTGATGTGCTGCTGTGCTGTGCTGTGTGAGGAGCCCCGTTGGGCTGCAGGCAGTGGCCGGTGGGTGATGTGCTGCTGTGCTGTGCTGTGTGAGGAGCCCCGTTGGGCTGCAGGCAGTGGCCGGTGGGTGATGTGCTGCTGTGCTGTGCTGTGTGAGGAGCCCCGTTGGGCTGCAGGCAGTGGCCGGTGGGTGATGTGCTGCTGTGCTGTGCTGTGTGAGGAGCCCCGTTGGGCTGCAGGCAGTGGCCGGTGGGTGATGTGCTGCTGTGCTGTGCTGTGTGAGGAGCCCCGTTGGGCTGCAGGCAGTGGCCGGTGGGTGATGTGCTGCTGTGCTGTGCTGTGTGAGG
Source organism: Alaudala cheleensis (assembly GCA_013398995.1). NCBI lineage: Eukaryota > Metazoa > Chordata > Aves > Passeriformes > Alaudidae > Alaudala > Alaudala cheleensis. The sequence goes on from VWYE01003791.1 coordinate 162,101, forward strand.
AGCCCCGTTGGGCTGCAGGCAGTGGCCGGTGGGTGATGTGCTGCTGTGCTGTGCTGTGTGTCCCCAGAAGGCCCCCGGGCAGAGGAAGGAGCGGCGCTCCAGGGCGGCGGCGGCAGCGGAGCGGCCCCACGAGACCTACAGGCTGCTGAAACGCCGCAACCTCATCGTGGAGGCTGTACGCAACCTGCGCCTCATCGAGAGCCTCTTCACGTGAGCCAGGGCACAGCCTCGGGGGGCTGGGGGCACTGGGGGCTTCTTCCTGCCTGCCTGGGCTTGGCCCTGCTGCCCCCAGTGCTGTAAGGATGGACAGGGTGGTGCAGGAGGCTGTGTGGGGTGGAATGTTCACCGGCTGTTTGGAAGCAACAGTAGTTCCATGCTTCATTCATCATATGTCTGATAAATACAGGCTTGGGGCCACATTGTAAGGTACAGCACTTCTCTGCTGCAGGATTCTTGCATCTGCATCAGTTTTGTCTCTCCGTGGTTTCAAAACTTGTTCGTGTGTTATCCTGTGTGGACTGGGGAGACTCAGGTCTTCCTGTCACTCATCACTGGTCACTGGCATCCCAGCAGGGCCCTCAAAGTTTGCTTTTCAGTGCAGTTTTGTGTGGTGGGGTTATATGTCTTCTCCTGACACCTTATCTGAGCTGGAGATACTTCCCTAAATGTTATAACATCTTTCAGCCCTTTAAGATTTCACCTCTGAAAAGAAATGGAAATTCTGGTGCTGTGCTGGATCCTAAATTGGCAGTACTGGGTTGTCACAAATAGGATTGCACCATCCATCTTCTGTGTCAGCACAGAAGATCCTGGCATCTCAGTATACCCAGGGCTGCTTGCTGGAGGAATTTAATCAGAAATCATGGCCTTACTCTCCTCTGGTCCGAGAATTTTGAAACCTTCTGCCACCTTGTTTAATTGCAGAGTGTTACAAAATTAGAGCCTCATCTGGCACCAGCCTCATCAGTGATTGATTGAGTCACATCCAAGTGCAGGCTTGGAAGATATTTCAGGTCTCTGCTGTCCCTTCAGTGCTGCCAGCAGGTTCCTCACAGGTTCCTCAGAATCACTAGAAGTTCTGTCCCTCCCCAATCTCTGCCAAGGAAATTTACTGATGTTTGCTTTCCATTTGGTAATTACCAGGATGTGGTAATGTTTTGGGACAGCTGAAGTCCATGTATACATTCAGTTATTGCTTCATTCCCTTATTATCTTCCAGGTCATTTTCAGAATTGATTCCCCAGGACTGAAAAAGCCCAGAAATAGGGCCTGGGACATTTGTGGGAAAGTGCATGTGAACAGGCATGGGGAAAGTAAGGTGTGAGCACACCCCTGCCTACTGTGCCAAGGGGAGAAGGGAGCTGGCTTCACTTGGTGTGTCTGTATCTATGCTGTGAGTGCAGGAGTTGTTTCTGTGCTCTGAAACCACTGAATAAACCCTTTCTGCCTCAAGCTGAACTGAGCTCACAAACTGCAAGAACTGACTGCATTTGTTAAATCACCACCTAAAAGAGCTGTGAGTTCTCCTGACCTCAGGGAGCCTGCATCTGTAATTGCACTGAAGCCATGCACACGGGAATCAGGCATTGAGAACTTGCTGTCATCAGAACAGCAGTTCTCCCCTAACGAGGAAAAGCCTGAGTACAAGGAAAACAGAGCTGAATGTAAAACAGAGTTCCCAGTTATCTCCAGCAAAAGGGAATAGGGAGCAAGGGCTGTTAGAAGTAGGGAAAGAAATGGCCATTCACCCCACATCCTCTAACAAACCACTTAGGCAGTTTGGAGCATTGCTGGCCTTAAAATGCAGGGTATCTTTGGCATCTTTTAGACTTCAGAAGATGGTCATGGATCAGGAGAAGCAAGAAGGAGTCTCCACCAAGTGCTGCAAGAAGTCCATCGTGCGGCTGGTGCAGCGGCTGGCGCGGGACGGGCTCCTCAGGCTCTACCGCACCACCGTCATCCAGGATGGCATCAGCAAAAAGGTGACACACAGGC
>VWYE01003791.1:164883-194299 GCA_013398995.1 Alaudala cheleensis
CTTGTTTAATTGCAGAGTGTTACAAAATTAGAGCCTCATCTGGCACCAGCCTCATCAGTGATTGATTGAGTCACATCCAAGTGCAGGCTTGGAAGATATTTCAGGTCTCTGCTGTCCCTTCAGTGCTGCCAGCAGGTTCCTCACAGGTTCCTCAGAATCACTAGAAGTTCTGTCCCTCCCCAATCTCTGCCAAGGAAATTTACTGATGTTTGCTTTCCATTTGGTAATTACCAGGATGTGGTAATGTTTTGGGACAGCTGAAGTCCATGTATACATTCAGTTATTGCTTCATTCCCTTATTATCTTCCAGGTCATTTTCAGAATTGATTCCCCAGGACTGAAAAAGCCCAGAAATAGGGCCTGGGACATTTGTGGGAAAGTGCATGTGAACAGGCATGGGGAANGTGCATGGGAACAGGCATGGGGAGAGTAAGGTGTGAGCACACCCCTGCCTACTGTGCCAAGAGGAGAAGGGAGAAGGGAGCTGGCTTCACTTGGTGTGTCTGTATCTATGCTGTGAGTGCAGGAGTTGTTTCTGTGCTCTGAAACCACGGAATAAACCCTTTCTGCCTCAAGCTAAACTGAGCTCACAAACTGCAAGAACTGACTGCATTTGTTAAATCACCACCTAAAAGAGCTGTGAGTTCTCCTGACCTCAGGGAGCCTGCATCTGTAATTGCACTGTAGCCATGCACAGGGGAATCAGGCATTGAGAACTTGCTGTCATCAGAACAGCAGTTCTCCCCTAACGAGGAAAAGCCTGAGTACAAGGAAAACAGAGCTGAATGTAAAACAGAGTTCCCAGTTATCTCCAGCAAAAGGGAATAGGGAGCAAGGGCTGTTAGAAGTAGGGAAAGAAATGGCCATTCACCCCACATCCTCTAACAAACCACTTAGGCAGTTTGGAGCATTGCTGGCCTTAAAATGCAGGGTATCTTTGGCATCTTTTAGACTTCAGAAGATGGTCATGGATCAGGAGAAGCAAGAAGGAGTCTCCACCAAGTGCTGCAAGAAGTCCATCGTGCGGCTGGTGCAGCGGCTGGCGCGGGACGGGCTCCTCAGGCTCTACCGCACCACCGTCATCCAGGATGGCATCAGCAAAAAGGTGACACACAGGCACAGCCTTCCTCATTGCTCACACTGCCCTGGGCCTTCTGACTGCAATGCATGGGTGACTTCACTTCTTGTAGCCGAACCCACAGTGGAGCTACCCAGAAGCTTCATGTCAAACTGAGCTACTGTGGGAAGCAGATCACTGCTTTCCATTATTGGGCTGCAGATAACTGAGACCAAGGAACAGGACAGAGATCAAAGTCTCTGAATCTCCCTTCTGAGAGGTTCTGCTGCTTATCAGTTCTGTGCTTCATGGTTCTCTCCTTGCAGTGCCAGGCTGCACCAAAAATGTATTTAAATCCCTTTTGAAAGCCAGGAGCGTGTGAAAAATCCTAAGTGAGCTTCTGAGCTGAAATTTATAGAATGTGATTTTTTATTTTTAAACAAAAATCCACTGTTAGTAACGTCTATGGAAGTCAGATATCTGTGGTTGTAGAGCTGAGACTTGTCACTTTAGTGTGAAATACTCATAAGCAGGGAATTGAATCCACTGAAAATGACCTGCTGCATAATTAGTGTAGAGCACATACAAAATCTTACCAATCTGAACTGTGTGTGCTTTCAGCAGCAATATGAGTTAGCTTGGCCTTACACCTAATGAGCTCTGACTTTTCATTTATCCCTCTCAGCCTAATATTTATGAGTCGAAGTATTTGTTTCTCAGATATTTCAGCTTTTAAAAGCCCAACCCCAAGCTCTGTAGAAATGTCATCAGTAGTTTATTGGTATGAAGACCATGTGCTTTAACCTCCTGTTTAACACAAAGTAGCAACAGGAGTTTGGATCCAAAAGCGTTGATGTTGTGTGAATTATTAAAACCATCATTGTGGCTACTGCTAATGAACTGTTATCTCAGCTAATTCATGCAGCTGATTAGGAGCCAGTATCTCCCTGACACCTTTTGTTTGTGCTGTGCTGTGTGAGCAGGTGGAGTTCGTGGTGCACCCCTCGGTGAGCCCCAGCGATCCCCTGGTGAAAAGCGCCATCGAGCAGGTGCGCTTCCGCATCTCCAACTCCAGCACTGCCAACAGGCAAGTCAGCTCTGCCTGGGGAGCCTGCCGTGCCTTGGGGGGACTTGGCTTATCTAGGGGGTGCAAAAAGATGCACAGGAAACAAACACAAGGTAAGCAAAAATGCCAAGTAAACAAGCTCTTCTTCAGCAGAAGAGGAATGGAAGCACAAAGCTGAGTGCTGATATCTCCTGAAGTCAGGGAAGAGCAGGAATTGAACTCTGCATATTTTATTCCTAAGTGCTGTGTTGTTTTACTACAGGATTAAACCCCCCCAGACACCAACATCCCAGGACCATGGTGAGGAAGAAAACCAGGGGCAAGAGGCAGTTCCTGATTCAGGAAGCTCATGTAAAGCTGATAATACTCAGGCACGAAAAACTGATGATAAAATGGGTGTAACACAGCTAAAGAACTATCACCCTGTTACAGGTACAGCCAACTTGGAGTTTCTGTCATCCTTCACCTTCCCAATTATTATTAGTAATAATTTTCATATGTCTCCTAAGACACAAGGGGGTTTTTTCTTCTCCTATAGAAATAAAATTTAATTTATATTAAACCAGTCTCACTATCAAATGTTTTCTTAGCTGCTTATTTTTTTACAATTGTGAATTGGAGCACTTGTATTTACTACTACTTCTTTACTATTTGTAACTTCTTTACTGCTTGTATACATTTATTTTCAACTGCCCATCTTCCAGTTTTCTTCACATTATTTTTGCACAGGGAGATGTTTCTCCTGCTCTAATCATCTTTTTATTTCTCTTTGGTCTTTATTTTTCCCTCCTAGTTCCAGGACTTGGACGTTCTCTTGGCTTTCTTCCCAAAATGCCTCGTTTAAGAATGGTCCACATGTTCCTCTGGTACTTGGTTTATGGACACCCTTTAAATAAAACAAGGGAAAAAGGAGGTAGTGATGGTGAGAAGACACAAGGGCTGGATGAGAATGCAGCTGTAGTTGAAGCACAACCAGATGGGACCTTAGAAATTGTGGCAACCGAGGTGAATCCTGAGACCTCTGCACAGGAGACTGAAGTAGATCTGTCTCATCAAACAGGTAAGAAGTGGCACATCCTGACTTTACTACAGATCTTACTGTGGTTCAACACTGAATCACAGATAAAAATCTACTTCAGAAAGGTTTGAAAATCAAGAACTTAGAGAATTTTCAGGTCATTTTAGATTTTCAGGCTGGGAGCTGGCACTTGTGCTGTGCTTGAGCACTGGGAGTGAAGCTCCTGGTGTCAGTGCTGGTGTGTCTGAGGCAGTTCTTGTTCCCAGTGTACGTGGATGACTCGTCGTGGATGCGCTACATCCCCCCCCTGCCCGTGCACAGGGAGTTTGGCTTTGGATGGGCTCTTGTCAGTGACATCCTCCTCTGCTTGCCTCTCTCAGTCTTTGTTCAGATTGTGCAAGTCAGCTACAAGGTACAGTGCTCTTCTGTTTTCTTCAAAGTCTGATGATGGCAGCTGTAGCTATAGGCTGGAACAAATATCCCCTTAATCTGTTTCAGCTAAATTCCTGGAGAGGAGAGGAGACACTTCAGTCTTCTACAGAAAAAGTAGTTGCTTTCACAGGCTCACTGAAAAAAAAATGTATAGCCCTGTAATACTGCAAATTCTTAAGCTACTATATTGCCAAGAGCTTTTTTATAATCTCAGTGAATCCTCTGCCTCCTTGATTAACAAGAATAATGTTTAAGCATTTTACAAAAGCTGTAAAGTTTGCTTAGAAAATATTTTAATAGGCAATTCTGGTAGCAAAGCTTTATACTTGAGGGGAAAGCTACATTTTGCATTTTGATTAACTTCTAAAATAATTCTAGGTGGAAGGTCTGGAAGATTTTTTAAATGATCCACTAAAAAAGCACACTCTGATCAGATTTCTTCCAAGGCCAGTCCGACAGCAGCTCCTCTACAAAAGGTAAGCAGCTGAGTCAAAATAAGTGGCTCTAGAGAGGAACCAGCAGTGGCTGGTTGTTTTCTCAGCTATTTCCTGTTTGTGTCAAAGAGAACTGTGGCACTTAAGACAAGGATCATCAATCCTCAAAGCATAGTGTGCCAAACTGTATTTTTCTCTCCCAAATAGAAGGTAATAAGAAACTAATAAACAATATTCATGTATGCTGTCAGGCAGTGCTTGAGACCTGGGAGGTTCTGTCCTTCATAACTCATCAGCAGGATGTTGCTTCTGTATAAAACACACTCCTCACTGCTGCTAAATTCAGAATTTAATAGGGTCTAAGTGTTGCTGTCCTTCATAAATCTTTCCAGAGGTGCCACATTTCCAAGCTCCTGCCTCTTGCACTTTCAGTTTCTCCTCATACTTTCTGTGGCATGTTTGCTATTTCTCTTCCAAGAGATGTAAAACTTGAGATTGGACTTGAAGAAAGGAAAGTGATTTGAATGTGTGGAATCAAGAGCACCATGTTAGTTTTCCCCAGAAAGTCACTGCTGACAATTTGTGAATGGTTGGAGGTTTATATGACATTTTCCAAACCTGCAAATGTGCCTTTGGTGAGGGAACAGGGCTGGGCAGTACCAGCAGCCAAGGTTTGTGGGGAGCCCAGGTTTGCAATTCCAAACCTATTGCTGAATCTCAGAGATTAGAAACTAGATTGATGGCATTTTCTGCAATCTGCAGGCTCCATCTGATGGGTTAATGCAAAACAGTATGACACATAACCAAGCTGTCTCCTCAGCCTCCCTTCACTAAAACTTCTAACTGAGCCAAATTTCTAGGCTTGATCTTTCTGACCCCCAGAGAAAACTCCTGCCAAAATCCAACTCCCATTTAACTGAATTTAATTAGATCTCAGTGAAGTTCACTTCCTGCAACTGCCAGAATTTTGCCATGGATGTAGGTAAACAGGATGGAAAATGCTGCACTTTCTGCTCTGCCAAAGCTTTGAGCAACTGAAAGCAGTTTCTTGGAGCAGTAATTCTAAACAACCTGAACTCCAGGAATCATTGCCCAGTTCTTCATACATGCACATAGGAAGGTCTGTATTTAACAGTCATGTTTTCTTACTCCTGTCTTCTTAACATAACATGAAATTGTCTGCAGATCTGCTGTTGACTATATTTAATTCATTTTTACTTATGTTATTTCTGGCTAATTTTCTTTTTTGCTTAGTATTTGGCTAAAATGTTGGATTTATGATTTTAGGAAAGGAAATTTGGACCCTTGGGGTATTACATGTTTTCCAGGCTGATAAAAATACCACTTCAGAAATTCTCAGTGGTTTGCTGAAAGCTCAGGTTGCTGCATGAAAACATTGGATTTTCTGGTATCACTTTTCTGTTTCCATGAGTGCTAATTGTAACACTCCTACCATTGCTACAGGAGGTACATCTTCTCAGTGGTAGAAAATCTTCAGAGATTGTGTTACATGGGGCTGCTGCAGTTCGGCCCAACTGAGAAGTTTCAAGACAAAGACCAGGTAATTAAAAAAATGTAAAAGGCACTTACTCTTTATTAACTTTTCAAGATCTGGGGTTCATAATTACCTTAAATGAAGTACTGATGTTTCAGGTAGATGTGCAAACCTCCAGACCCAAGTCTCTCTGTAAGCAGTGTAGATAATTTTTCTCCTCTTTCTCTGGAAGGGAGCTACTGAAATGTATAATGCTGAATACTGCACACAATAATGATCCAGGAGGTCCCAGACTGGCAAGACTTAATGAAAAATGAGTGTGATACGTTCTTTTCCATCAAGGTGTTAGGCTTGGTTGTCTGATACAGTATAAAGGCACTGATCAGAGTAAAATAATGAGGTTCATATGCATCTTTTTAGATAGAGAGCACCTGCAAGGGAGAAAGTAGAGCAGGCTTTATGAGGGTAAGAAAGGTAATTAGGCTCCTGAAGACATCCATATGCAAATCCTGAGTGAGGACTTGCAGGAAATAGCCACTCTCTGGAAAACTGGAATATTCTGTGCACAAGTGTGAAAAGAAACTGTTCTAAATCCAGAAAGGAAATTCCTGGATTGCTGTCAGGGGAATTTGGGACTACAGTGCAGTAGTGTGGGAATGGGTGTGGCCTCTGTCAGAGCAGTGGCTAAAACCAGCAAAGACAGAAACTGTCCACTCCTAACCTCACTAATTAGGTGTCCTGCTAATTAGGCAGTTGCAGTGATGTGTAGAGCCTGAGCTGTGCTGTGTGTGGCAGGTGTTTGTGTACATGAAGAGGAATGCTGTGATAGTGGACACCACCAGCTGTGACCTGCACTACAACCTGGCCCAGAGCAGCCGCCCCTTCGAGCGGCGCTGCTACGTCCTGAGCACCCTGCAGGACCTGGAGAACTTCTGGTTTGATCTGCAGTGTGTCTGCCTCAACACACCCCTGGGTATGCCACAATTCCTCTTCTCTTCCTGAAACTTGAGCCAGGCTCTGTTTTTTTCACTTCTGCTGATTTGGAATGTTGTTCTGTGCATCACAAAAAAAAAAAAAATGTTGGGTGATATAATCTTACACATGGCCAGAGTGTAATGAGCCCCAAGAAGATGTATCAAGTCTGAGGGTGCCTACACCTCACAGAAATGGCTTAAAAATAATGTGCAGGATGGCTCCTTGGGAATGTTTTGTAAAGCAAAAGGTTTCATAAAGTTATAAAATAATAAACAATAAGGAACCATATAGACCCCGAGCACAGGTACATGCTAGCATTGCACCCGGCTATGACATCCCAAGAAGCCCCCAGAAGCTCTGTGTTCTTCCTTATGTGCTGAAGTATCTAGGTGGGGTTTTTGGCAAACTGCCCAATAGAGAACACCTACATTTCTGAAGGAAAGGTAAATAGATCTATCAGTCTTTCTGTCTTGGCTTTGAGCCAATGGCTGTCAGGAGAGCATAGAAATGTCTAGGGCTTTTTCCTTTTAAGACTTAAGGTAAAACTGAAACTCCTTTTCTTATGTGGAAAACATCTGTTCAGTTTAAAGCTGCATTACTGCAGTTGGGAGCTGTGTCCCTGTAATTCTGTGAAGTTTTGATCCACTCAAATTCATGGCAAAGCATTGCTGCCCTATTGGAAGTATCAAAGTTTACCTTCTCTGTGAGAAGAGGCACGTTGTACTGAGAAGGGGTAAAAATGGCAGGGCTGTGTGGGAGCAGCAGTTTGCCAGAACAGGGTGGGTTGAAGATAAGTTAGTTCCTGAGTTGTCATGCTGAGAGTGAAACCCCTGTGTCTGTGCAGGAGTTGTTCGCTGTCCAAGGACCAAGAGGAGCAGCCTGGCAGAGGAGGAGACTGCCCTGGATGTGGACAAGGAGCAGGAGTCAGCAGTGAACAAGCACAACCTGGAGAGGAAATGTGCCATGCTGGAATACACCACGTAGGTGTGAGCAGGACAGGCAAGGGCTGCTCAGGGGCTGAGGGTGTTACTCCACAGCAAAAGCACTTGGGCCTCAAGCATCTCACTGGGTGTTCTGTGGAGTTCAGAGGTGAACTGAGGCAATGTGATGGAGTTCTGTTTCATGTTCCCAGTCACTTAGCTGCCAGGCAGGTTGTTATGCTGGAGGGAAGGGATGAACAGAGTGGGATTTCCTTCCAGAGCAGTTCAGATGCCTGTTGCAAGAGTCCTGAGGAGAGCAAGTTGGGAGGGAGGGAGGGAGGGAGGGAGGGAATGCTCCCCAAGTACAGTGAATGCCAGAAATAACAAATGGAAAGGTTCTCTGTTCCTATGCTTTGTGTCATGGTATCTCAAGTAGCTTCAGCAGCTCCCCAGTGCCACATTCTGAATCCTGTCCCTCTGTGCTTCACTTGGCTGTAATTGCAGATTCATTTCTAATGTGCACTGTGATCTGGAGGTGATCTCTGGAGCATTTAATCTTCTGCCTAATCACACCCAGAGTACCTGGGAGGGTTGAATGCTCACAGCCTGTGACAGCCATGCAGAACCCCAGCTAAATGTTTTATATTGTGTTGTGCACTCTGGTTTAGCTCTGTCAGTATTCTATTCTGTTTTAATAAACAGTCTGTTTAAAAGTATTTTCAATTAGTTCCATGTTGCAGGTAGCTATATCAAGTTATCTTAAAAAAATAATGGAGTTGAGGGATCCAATTCCACTGATCCTTGCTTGAACCTCTGCATATGGTCTCTGTATGTCAGTAAATCTTTTAAATTGGATATCTGGTGTTCACTTGCAGTTAGGCTGGGGATGACTGTGACATCTTTAAAAGAAACAGTTTGGGGGTGTAATTGATGGTGTGATATTACCCCTAAACTGGGAGGGCAAGGGGAGAGTTCTGCACATTGCACACACACCAGTGAGGAGCACTGAGAAGGAATCTGTACAAAATAATTCCTGTGGGTTTTGTTGCTCTTGCTGGTAGAGGCAGCAGAGAGGTAGTTGATGATGGATCCATTCCTGGAGATGGGCTGGGAGCTGCAGGTCTGGATTCCAGCTTTTATGGGCATCTGAAACGCAACTGGATCTGGACAAGCTACATCATGAACAAGACCAGGAAGGTGGGTGTTTTAAGATTTCTACACTGCAGTGACTTCTCCAAATTTTAACAGTCTTAGGGTTGAGGTAGTGACACCAAATTCTTCCTGTTTGCATGCTCTCAGTAAAGGTCTGCAGCACTGGGATGAAATGAGTGCCAGGTGTTCACAAATCTTGGTGCTGAAGTGAATGACAGAATTGGACATAAATTTTATTTGAAAAGTGAATTTGACAATGGATTTCTTAGTGCATTCAGCCAAAGGAGAAATACTTCAATGAGCAATACTTCAATGTAGTTCACACTTCTCAATGATTCCTCTTGCCTTTCTGGAATGTAGAAGTTGGAGACAAAAAGGAAGACATCCAAAACAAGGAAATACACAAAGAACAAAATAAAAAAGGAATAGGGAGCCCAAGACATGCAGATGAGAATTCTGGCTAATGTCCTGTCTCTGATGGAAGCTTGTAAGAACAAGGGCTATTTCCTCAGAATGATCTCCCAGCTGTCTGCAGTTTTGGCTCAAGGCCATTCTAAGTCTGGGGCTGATGTTTCCAAGCAGTAATAGCTTTTTTCTTTTAGCATTAATTTGTCTGGTTTTTGAGCATATCTAAGTCTTTACTATCCCCAGCCTCCTGTGGCAAAGTGTTTCAAATCCCTGCTATGTGCCACCACTTCCTTTTGATGCCTTAAGCTCCCCAGTAATTGTAGAACTAAGAGAAGCTGTTACATTCTTCATTATGCTTACTGTTTCATTGAGTTTTTGTAAACATCTCTCCTGTCTCTCCTATCCATCTCCTTTTTTAAGACTGACATCTACTATTCCCAGCATGGAACCTGTCCTGTCTTTAATCCTTCTTGTTGCCTTTATTTTGCCCCATGATAGTTCTACCTGTCCTTCTTAAGGTGAAAATACAATCTGAGAGTGCTTGTGCCCAAGCACAGATTTTTACAGCTGCTTACTGTTGCTTTACTTCCCTAAGAATTCCATACATTTCCTTTGCTTTTTCACCATCACCAGGCATTGAGCAGGGACTTTCACTGAACTGCCTGTAATTACTCTCTCCTCAGCAGTGCACAAATCAGAGCCTAGCAGTGGATGTAAAATTAGATTTGCTAATTTTTTTCCCTCAGGCAGGATCATTTCAGTCTTAATTCTGTCTGCTGTTCAGTCACCTCACTGTTGAGCACACAAATTCCAGCAGCTCTCTGGTCTCTGCTTTCCTCTCCACATCTTGTGACCAACTTCTGCCCCCAGTGAACTCCACACAAGAGAAATGGGTTTAGCAGAGAATGGCAAAACTCCCAATACATTGCAGTTGGTCCAGGCTCACATTTAGGATGGGCAGAATATGCTATAGGAGGCATTTACTCAGTGTTTGTGTTTGAATTTTGGTTTTGTGCATTTTAGAAATTCCTTTGGAATGTAAAATACTTTGGGAAAATACTGTTTTACAGCAAACCTTGCTCAGCCTCTCTAGCAAGGAAAGAATCCAGCATTTCTTTTCCAGTAATTACTGCTTTAAACTTGAGGAGATTTCTAACCTTCACAGTCTGGTGGTCATTCCAGTGTGATTTAAGAAAAGCTCTGGAGCCATTCTAATGTGTAGTGGTAATCATACAAATGAGTTCTGTCTTATTGCCAGGGATCTTTCCTTTAAACTGAAGATTTATTTCTGACACTACTCAGATTATAAAAGCAGATTGTTGTTAAAGCCAGTGCACCCCTTTTGCATGTCACCTTTTTTAAAGCTGTGTTGTCTTAGGAAAATACAGTTCCTGAAAATGGACTGACAGCAAGACTGCAAACCTTCCTCAGCAAACACCCCCTGCAACTCAGTACTGGAGGTAAGGCCTGAGACTGTGCCACAGCTCCTCCTGCCTTTGTCACACCCAGCATGAAGGGTGTGGGTTGTTCTTGTCTCCCTCCAGTAATCTGGGATGCTCCTGGGGCAGTAAAGCAGATAAATTATTTCATTCCCTATTACTGGCTATATGGAACAGTAATTTTTTATCTAGTATTGATGACATGGGTTGGTCCTGTCTCCTTACAATGATCTAGGATACTTCTGGGGCTATAAAACAGAAGTGTAAATAATTTCTCATAAAACAACACTTTCTGTCCTTTGTAATTTCTGATGTGCTGTTTGCAGAAAGTCCAGAGGGACCAATGTTTTGTAGCACTGTTACCCAGCCTAATGTTTGAGCTAAGGAGCAGAAAATGCTTCAGGTTGAATGCAAAACCTCAGCTCTGTTCCCTTGTGTTTGTGCACTGTAAACTAGGCTTAATTACTTGATGATTCCTCATTAATGTAGGAATTTATTCTGTGAGCTGCTGAGAAGGGGCATGAAATGACAAGACTAACAAAGAGCAATTCTGAGAGGGCATTTGTCTTTTAATATACTGAAATTTGTCATGTGGTCTTTTTACCTTAACATTGTAGAATGTCATTGCTATAAAGCTCCTCTGCTGTAAATATGTGTCATTTTAGGTAACAAAATTAATATTTTGGGAGAAGCAAAGGTAGGATCAGAGTCACTTATCCAGAAAGAGGAATGTATTGAAATAACCAGAGAACCAACCCAGGATCGAACGAAACGAGTGAGGGGTGGAAAAAGCCAAAAGAGGAAGAGGCTTAGGAAGGATGTTGGAAAGAAGACAAAGAAGAGAAAGAAAGGTAAGAAACAGGAAAAAACAGCATTCTTTACTATGTCTAGACCTGCAGGAAGCTGCTTTGGAATAGAGGGTGTGGGACAGGGCAGCTTTGTGGCCATGTCTGTGGTTGCCTCAGTGAGGATGCTCAGGTGTCTTGGGGAGAAGCAGCAGCAGGTTATGCCCATGTGTGAGCCATGGCTGCACAGGCTGGAGTCTGTGCCAGAGCAGCTCCCTGCAATCCATTATCAGCTCTTGATAGCTGGCTTAAAGATTCCTCATGGAATGATGCTCTAGGCTGTCAGTTTGCCAATGAAAGTGTTCATTCTCTCCTGCCTGGCAGAGCTACTGCTGCATTTCACTTTTACACTGCAACTTCCTTCCCTGCTCACCCCTCATTCTTACAAACTCCAACTGGTGCTGAGCCTGTGCTAGAAGTTTGAGTAGAATGTACAGTGCTGAGATACATGTCTGTTTTTGTTTCCCTGGCTTTGCCAGAAGAGGACTCTGTGGACAAGAGCAAGAGGCTGCGCTACCACGACAAGGCTGACCAGAGCGCGCTGCTGAGGATGACGCGGCTGCGCGTGACCTGGACGGTGCAGGAGGACAGCCTGCTCATGCTCTGCAGGATTGCCAGCCACGTGCTCAATGCCAAGGTGCTCAGCACAGCCAGGGCACACAGCACCTCACCAGCCAGGGCCTCGTGCTGCTCTCAATGTATGTAACCAACACAGAGTGAGCTTTAACTGCTTGAACTTGTGTTCTGCCGCAGGTGAAGGGGCCCTTTGTGCCCTGGCAGGTGGTGAGGGACCTCATGCACTCCAGCTTCGAGGAGTCCCTGGACAAAACCTCCCATTCTGTGGGGAGGAGAGCCCGCTACATTGTCAGAAACCCCCAGACCTACCTCAACTACAAGTAAGAAGTTCTCTGTGTTCTAGATACAGGCTAAATTCTTCTGAAGGGACATGGCCCTCCTACATATTTCTTTTATTTCATGGCTCTTGTTTGCACCCTGCTGCTGTCAGATCTGTTTTGAACTGGGAGAATTTCAGCTCTGAGCAACACCTTCAATTGTATCTCTTGCAGAGTTTGCCTTGCTGAGGTTTACCAAGATAAAGCCCTCATTGACGATTTCATGAATAGAGAAAATAATTATGAAGATCCACAGGTAGGAGGGAAGTATTCCAAAAGTTCATGGAGTATTTTATGCTATACTCAGTTTGGATTACTGAGTACTTGCACTGTGATTTCATGTGTTTTCTCTCCCTTGAACCTTTAGCTATTTTAAAAATAGCACCACTGTAAAAATGCAGCATCATGGCTGGTTTGGGAGCAAAGTGGACACAGGGCAGCTTTCCAAAGGCCCATAAACAGCCCCCTGTGCACCACACATTCAGTGTGTTTTCAATGTGCTTGTTTGTAAACATCCATGACTAAGCATCTCTATCTGCTGATTCTTTTTTTATCCTTTCAGCCACATTGTTAGCTGAGCAAGAAAACATTTTTGCTCTCTAATTTCTAATTCTTTATTCCAGTTGTGTGTTGAAATGTCACCTTAGCTTCTGTGGATGAGTGCAGGAACACAAGCAAATGTTATAATACTTGATCTGAGCAATCAAAGGATTGTATTTCTTTTTTTTTTTCCATTTAAATGAACCATATAATTTCAAATTGAAAACTTGTTTACACTTTCAGTGCAAACAATTCCATTTTGATTTTCAGAATTCTTTCAGAACTGGGACTGTCACAGCAAAATTATTTTTTTCAGGAATGACAATTGTCAGAAAAGCCCATCAGTTCTGTTGTTAGATTGCTGTTGCTTAAAGGAAGAGCAGTTGTTCATTGATGAGACATCACTGAAATAAATGTGTGTCCCCATTCCAAAGTCTGTCTTTGGAAGGAAATAAAAACTTGTTTCCAGAGAACATTCCTCTGATGTAACAGGAGTTCTCCAAGCCATGATTGTGCAAACAGACTTCATGGAGAACATGGAAAAGCCTGCAGGGCTTGAGCAGAAGCTTAAACATAGCTCTAGCAAGAGATTTTGCTGTTAATTCAGGAAATTGTCTTAGAACATATGTTCATGGTGCTTGGCTTGTAGCTGTGAGCTGATTACAGATGGAACCTGCAACTGTTCACTGAATCAGCAAACACAAACTGCACGAGCTCTTCCCTGCCTTGCTTTGGCTGTGGGACTGGTTCTGACTTCAGAACTCAGCTATTGCTGCAAGAATTTCCATGCACACTTTGAAATCAAAGGGGTTATTCCCACTCTAAGGAGTGGAGGTTGATGACATTTCTGTCTCCTCTTTTCAAAGGTTTGTGCAGAGGAGTTTAAAGAGTTTGTGGGAAGACTGAAAGAGAAGTTCAGTTCCACCCTGGGGAGTCCCAAACTGGAGATTCCTGACACTCTGGAGGAACTCTTTTCCAGGTATTTTAATCATGCTGCTCTTGGGGTGAGGCAGTGAGAGGGGACAGCAGTCCAGAGTAGGTCTCCTCTCTGAGCATGATTGACACCCTCTGTACTTGTACCCTTAGGAAGAAAAGAAGCTTTACTAAGTACAACCAGCAGTGTTTCTTTCATATGCACACTTTCTAAATACATATAAGTGATTTTCAGTTATTTGCACAATTCTGCTGATTTCAAACCAGTCTTATTGCTAAATAAGACTTTTAAACCAGAAATTCACTCCAGAAGATTTTCCTAAATTGTCAAGTCCTCAACTTTGGTGTTAGAGATGTTGCTGCTCAGGTGTAACTTTTCATTGCAATAGAAATCTAGCATTTTCCAGATTAACTGGCCCCATTTGCTATCACAATTTGTAGCTGGCTGCTCAGCTGAATCATCTCAGTGCTGCTAAAAGTATTGATAAAGAAGAGCACTCAGCCTTGTACAGCATTCTCCAGCTCCAGGTTGTTAAGCTTTTTTGTGATGATTAACACTTGAAGAGGAGTGTGGAAAAATCGTGTCTCTGACCATTTTATGGTAATAAATTTAGCACCTTTGTAATTTTAGTTATTTTGGGAAGGGCTGTGCATTACAGCAAAAGTGCTGCTGGTGGTAACTGGAAGTCCAAAACCTCCATAAAATGACAAATCCTTTCAGTGGTGGAACTTTCAGTGCTGGAGTTGTCTCCTGTCCATTGTTTTATCTCCTTGTCAGCAGATCTTTGAGTGCAGATGGATCTGGACAGTTGTTTTCCTGTCTGACCCCTGTGCTGAGGCTGCTGGAGCAGTCCCTGGTCTGGCCCAGCACTTGCCTCGTTAGCAGTTGTGCTCATCAGCCTCTGGGCTTCATGGCTGATGCAAAATCACAGAGAATCTGGTTCCAGTGTTCTCCTTTCCCTTCCCTTGACTAGATTTCGAGTGCTGGCAATTGGAGAAGACACAGATCAAGGCACAAAAGAGGATAATCTGAGCAGGTGAGTAGCAGTAGCACCATTTTCCTCAGTAGGAGCAGGCCACATCAGCCCCTCCCATCTGTGGAATTCATCCTAAAGAGTGTCCCAATTCAGTGTTTTCATCTGTTTGTTGAAGTGTATGAATTTATTAACAGAAAAATACTTTGGCAAGACTGTAGGGACCTCTGACAAAGATTTGGTAGATAAAATGATAACAGAAATGACCTCAAATTGTTCTATCACTGGGACAGCAGTGTACATTTTCTGTGTGGGTGTTGTATCTTAAGATGTTATCAGGAAGAACTTTGTGTCAGATTATCTGGACTGATTCAAACATTCAGGGTGGAAGGTGAGGGAGAATTAACAGATTCCTTTCCATGAATGGTCCCCAGCTGTAGGATCTTGTTCCTCTGTGCTTCTATTTCAGAAGCAGGTGATGGAGTTTGTAGATTTTTGTGCTGTTCAAGAATCACCAAGAATAAATGTTTTTCTTTGTTTTTTCTTTCAGTATTTATGATATTCATTTTCTGGTGCTGCAGAATCTGATTCAGAGCACACTGGCACTCTCAGATAACCAGATGGAATCTTACCAGTCATTTCAGGTACAGTGTCTGGAGCAAACTTTACTGCTCATAGAAATATGGAATAGTTTAGGTTGGAAAAGACCTTTAAGATCAGCAAATCCAACCCTGAGCCCAGCAGTGCCAAAGCCACCATTAAACCATGTCCCCAAGTGCCACATCCACATGTGGTCATACAACCTTGAAGTTTCTCCTCCCTCCCTTTGCACATTCCTTTTTCAAATGGGAGGAAAGAAACCCAGAAACTTGGATTTGTATCCATTCTGTGAGGAGTATTCTGCTTTTAGGAAATTATATATTGCAGGAAGATTTTCAGTTTGTTGTTCTATGAGGATGAGATTTCAAGATGTGAGGTTGAGGCAATCCCCTAAAACCACATGAAATAAGCTCCACATCACTTCCAGTGGGTCAACCTGTACCATGCTTTAGTGCCCACCTGAGCAGCTGGAATGTTCTGGAGGAGGTGTCACAAAAACAATCCTAACACAGCTGACAGGGGTGTTGGGGGGCCTCTCCTTCAGTGTTGGGGACTACAAAAAGAGATCATCCATCAGTCAAGTGCTTAAGTAAGGTCAAAGGGAGTTTAACAACTCACAAGAGTGGAACCTGGATAGCCAAGCTCACAGAACCAAGTGTTCCTGCTGAAGTGAGGGGAAGAATTGACCAAAATGTGTGGCAGAGGAGCATTTTGCACATCTATAATTCCAGTGGGAGCCTGATCCCATTTTGAATATCAACTGTTCTGTAGTATTTAATTACTTTAATTGGCATTTACCGTGGCAAGTCTGGAAGGCCACAAAAGGAGCAGAGGAGTAAAGTGTTTCTCCACCAGTCTTTGGATCTTTTTTCTCCTGGAAACATGAACCATGGAGAAAAGAAGTTAAACATGTGGTGTTTATCTCCCAAACACTTCTCTGGCAGAAATTGTGGTAGGGCTAAATTACCTGACTAAACAGTGACAGACCCTCTAGGGGCCTTGACATTCTGAAATCTTACAACTTTGTTCAAAAGCCATTTCCCCATGGTTAAATAAAACAGAGCTTTGAGAACTGATACAGTCTTACACATGGCCAGAGTGTAATGAGCCCATGAAGATGTATCAAGTCTGGGGGTGCCTACACCTCACAGAAATGGCTTAAAAATAATGTGCAAGATGGCTCCTTGGGTATGTTTTGTAAAGCAAAAGGTTTAACAAACTTACAAAATAATAAACAATAAAGAACAAAGTAGAAACCAAGCACAGGTACATACAAGCATTGCACTTGGCTATGACACCCCAAAAAGCCCCAAGAATCTCTGTGCTCTGCCTTAAATACAGGATGATTTAGGTGGGGTTTTTGGCAAACTGCCTAATAGAGAATGGCTACATTTATGAAGAACAGGTAAACAGACCTGTCAGTGTTTCTGTCCTGGCTTTGAGCCAATGGCTGCCAGGTGAGCACAGAAATTTCTGAGGCTTTTTCTTTTAAGGTCTGCTTGGTTTAAAGCAGTACTACTACAGAGAACAGAGAGCAAAAAGTGGAAGTCCACTATTAACACAGCCTGCAGGCACCTGTGTGTGCCTGGCAAAATGCAGAGCTGCTTGGCTTTGCTGGGAGCTTGCAAGGGCACAGAACCAAAGAGGAGTAAAGTGAATTTACATGGATGATTTCCATTGTGGCCACTGAGTGCCTGTGCTGTGGCTGCTGCAGAGGTGTCTCTGGGTGTGTTGCAGACGTTCAGGCTGTACCAGGAGTACCAGGATGACATCCTGCTGAAGGCTTTCCTGCAGTGCCAGAGCAGGAGCCTGGTGAACCGGCGCAGGGTGAGCCACACGCTGGGGCCCAAGAAGAGCCGCGCGCTGCCCTTCGCACCCATGTCCTACCAGCTGTCCCAGAGCTACTACAGGTGGGTGTAGGGGGTCCTACAGCTGTCCCAGAGCTACTACAGGTGGGTGCAGAGAGTCCTACAGCTGTCCCAGAGCTACTACAGGTGGGTGCAGGGGGTCCTACAGCTGTCCCAGAGCTACTACAGGTGGGTGCAGAGAGTCCTACAGCTGTCCCAGAGCTACTACAGGTGGGTGCAGGGGGTCCTACAGCTGTCCCAGAGCTACTACAGGTGGGTGCAGAGAGTCCTACAGCTGTCCCAGAGCTACTACAGGTGGGTGCAGGGGGTCCTACAGCTGTCCCAGAGCTACTACAGGTGGGTGCAGAGAGTCCTACAGCTGTCCCAGAGCTACTACAGGTGGGTGCAGGGGGTCCTACAGCTGTCCCAGAGCTACTACAGGTGGGTGCAGAGAGTCCTACAGCTGTCCCAGAGCTACTACAGGTGGGTGCAGGGGGTCCTACAGCTGTCCCAGAGCTACTACAGGTGGGTGCAGAGAGTCCTACAGCTGTCCCAGAGCTACTACAGGTGGGTGCAGGGGGTCCTACAGCTGTCCCAGAGCTACTACAGGTGGGTGCAGGGGGTCCTACAGCTGTCCCAGAGCTACTACAGGTGGGTGCAGGGGGTCCTACAGCTGTCCCAGAGCTACTACAGGTGGGTGCAGAGAGTCCTACAGCTGTCCCACAGCTACTACAGGTGGGTGTAGGGTTCTACAGCTGTCCCAGAGCTACTACAGGTGGGTGCAGAGAGTCCTACAGCTGTCCCACCGCTACTACAGGTGGGTGCAGGGGGTCCTACAGCTGTCTCAGAGCTACTACAGGTGGGTGTAGGGGACACAGGGAAACATCCACCCCAGCCTGGCAGGGATGTGACAGCACAGAAGTGTGCAGAGCAAGGAACCCTCAGCTGAGGGTGCAGGGAGAGGTGAAGCTGATATCAAGGGGCTGTCATTGTAAGACATTAAAAAAAGATGAGGGACTCCAATATTTCAGAAGGCAAAGTGCATAGAAAAAGCTCTGTTGTCTAATTCTTACTAATTTTTATCAGGTGTTCCCATACAGACTTAACATGATTGATGAATAGGAACAACACCTCTCTAATCCCATTGGTTAAACCAGAGAAACAGCAGAACACCACCTGGAGCAAGATTGTTTTGAGACAGGATAGTTGTTTGCAAGATCGTTTTGAGAAGAAGCTTTCTTGAGAAATTTTCCCTTGGGAAAAAGTTAGCAGCTGCCAGCAAGCTAAAATGTCTCAGACCCAGAAATATCAGGCCCACAGGGAGCAATCAGGGCACTGAGGGAGTAGAGTTAAGGGTGCTGGTTTAATAAACTCATAAAATAACTGCAGAGACACGTGGAGAGGGGAGGAGATGGAGTACCACAGCTGCAGATGTGGTGGGAAGTTTTCTTTAGCACTCCTGTGAAGCAGAGGGATGATACCTTTGCTTTTCATTTGCTGTGCATGACCTTTACACAGTGCATAAGCACCTAATGTTTTGGAAATAGTAAAAGGACTGTGAAAGCAGGAGTGGAAGGTGCTTCAGCTGTTTGGCTCCTTTGTGCTACCAGAATTGTGTAAGTCATTCTCAGGTTTTGAAGGATTTGTGATTCTTTGTGTTTCTGTGCAGAGTTTTCACGTGGCGCTTCCCCAGTACCATTTGTACAGAGTCCTTCCAGTTCCTGGAGAAGCTCAAGGATGCTGAAAAATCAGACCAGCCACACAACTTCTCATTTAAAGATGAAGAAAATGCATCATCAGAAGGCATGGTGGCATTTCCCATGGATGGGCCTGGTGGCCAGTGTGTGGCCATGCTTTCCCTGTTCTCCCTGGGACTGGTGGCTGTGAATGTGAGAATCCCAGAGCAGATCATTGTGGTGGACAGCTCTATGGTGGAAAATGAAGTGATAAAAAGGTAAATGCTGTTCTTTTTGTTAGAGAATACATCTTGGGGATAATTTGGATGAAATTGGACAGGCATTAGCATTTCCTGCACTGCACTGTGGCATTTTTACTGTGCTGTTGTTTAGGGTTTATTTCTGAGGAGACTTAATGGCACTTAAGTTAGTGCCTGTCATAATAGCCCTGGGCTGCATTTGCCTTCACATGTGACATTTCAATTGCTTGGCACTTCAGTGCCCTCAGAGCTGACAGGGACAGGAGAGCACTGGGTGCTACAGGAGCATTTTCATCAGCATTGTGCCCTGGCGTGTCACAGACTGAGATATTGGTAACAAGGTTTCAGCTTTATCAGTGAAACCTCTCACCACAGCAGTGCTTCTGTGTCTCCTCTTGGATTTAATTTTCCTGTAAGCCTGCAGTAATGGCATAAACTGAAACTGTCCCCAGGCAGTGGGAGCCTGTGAGCCCCTTTCCTTGCAGTCATTATGTGCTTTCTTAAAAGTGCAACCAAAATCTCTCAGTAATTTGACCTGCTGCTTCCTATTGTGAATATACATGGAAAATAATTTGTTCTCTTTCTCTGTAGAGCAGCTTAATACCTACTTGAGGATTGTTATTGTGGTCCCTCTCCCATAACATCCTGTTCCTTAAAATGAGCAGCTTCAGTTCCTTCACTTTATTCATGTTACCCAGTTCTCTGTCTTGCTCATTATCTTCTTCTGCACTGAATTATGGTGTCAAAAAACAAATGCCATGCTCTTGCTGGAGCTCTGTGCCAGTTCCATCCTGTTATTTAGGTGAAACACCTGCTGATGCCAGGATTGATCCCAAGATTCTGAAGGGCCGTGGCCTTGCCAAAAAAAAGCAGCCAAACCCTCCCCAGTGCAGTGATCCATGCACAGCTTCTGATTCTTGTGACTCACCTAACAAGCTTTTTTTCCTTTATCTGGTTAATTGCTCCCTCTCAGTGGGGGGACAGATGCAGAGCACTGTAATATAAATAACATGCATTTGTCATAGGGAATAGCTCCCTGCTCTTTTGCAGGCTGACTCTCCAGTGTGCTGGAGATGTTCTCAATGCAAATCCCAGCTTCTCATGCACTTGCAGTATCCTCAGTGATCCTGTGCAAGCTGAATGAGCTGTTTTTTCAGCCAGGTCATTAACCAAAATTCACTGAGCCCTTTCATCTTAGAAAAGGTTGGAAGGAACCCTTCACTGTCCCTGGCAAAATCTGCTTAAAACAGAGGCAACTTCAGAGTTAGATCAGGTTGTTCAGAGCCTTCGGCTTTATCCATAGTGGCTCTTGTCATGTCCTGGAATAAATAGTGTTGGTTTGACTAAGTTTGTGTGTGGGAAATCCCTCCTGGCTGCTACTGCTAATCTTTTCTTTACTTGGAGGATGTCAGCAGTTTGGTTTTTGGTGGTTTTTTAGTTATTATTTTTAACTCCTTTTCACCCTGAAAAACAAACAGTCTGCCCCATCCTGCAGCATCCCTCGTGCTCTCAGGGTCTGACAGATGTTCCCTCCAGATGAAGCATCTGCTGAACCAAAGAGCTTTAGGTCTGGAAGCTGAGATATTTTGGGTTCATTTCAACACATTTGCAAAAAAGAGAGAGTTTCCTTTCCAGGGACCTTTAGTGTATATCCTTTTCTGTAGTTCTTGTTGTCAGTGCTCCCAATCAGCCTGGTGTGGACACTGCCCCAGCTGTCCAGGACTGAAGCCCAGAGCACAGGAGCACCATATCCTTGCTCTGCTCAGTGCCATGAATCCCCTTCTTCTTTTGGGAAAAAACCCAACTGTGAAAGAACCCTAAAAATCCCCTCAGGGAAACCTCCAGCCTTTGCCCTGAAAATATTTACCATAGAGTGCTCTGCCTAGACTGATGGGGAGACTTCCCTCATGGTGCCTTGTAGAGCCACTGCCAATCTACCCAGGACTGCTTCCCTCATCGGTCACTCAGCCCTGCCTACCCCAATTGTTCATCCCTCATCCCCTCTGTAGGTTGCTACCCTTTGTATTGACCCTGTGCCCTCAGACCATTGGCCACTGGCCAACTTAATCCCTGAGCACCACATGGGCTGTGCCTTCTGGCCCTGAACCCTTCAGCATGGTGGGATAAACTTCTGCTGGAACATCGCATACAGGAGGCCCTTCCTGCCCTTCCTCTGCTGAGCCCTGTGTGTGTGCATGGACCTGCAATGGCTGCTCCTGTGCCTGCTCTGAGCCTCTGAAGAAGCTCTGCTTCTGAAGGAGATGCTTTGAGAAGGCAGCAGCATTTCCCAGTCCTGCCTCCCTGCTACACCCAACAAACAAACCTTTCCTCCTGTGTTTGCTGCAGCTTGGGGAAGGAAGGACTGGAGGAGGATGATGATGAGGATGATGACCTGGATGAGGGCTCTGGGGGCAAGCGCAGGATCGAGGTGAAGCCTCGCCAGGCCTCCCACACCAATTATTTACTGATGAGAGGTTACTACTCCCCTGGCATTGTCAGCACCCGCAACCTGAGCCCCAGTGACAACATCGTGGTCAACTCCTGCCAGGTGAAGGTCAGGCTCAGGTGTACCCCCATCCCAGGAAGGCTCAGCTCTCCAGGTGAGTTCTGTTTGGCCCACAGTGCACAGAAGGGGATTGGAGCAGGAGAGATGGTGAAGTCACCTGCTGAGGAATTGATTTAAACAAAGCCCCCTAACAGGAACATTCTGTTTTGATGACACACCAAGTTTGTAAGGCTTTCTCTCCTGATTTAAAACAGATGGCTGACTTAGGCTATTGTTGGTAACAAGGCCTTGCCTCTGTTTCATGTTGAGTTAAACTGTTACTGCAATCTGTCCTCTGCTCTGTTACCTCTCTCCAGGAGGTTTTCCAGTCCCCTCAACAACTTGAAATACCATATGATGTCACAGCCAGGCTTTCTCTTCTTTAAAGAGAAGAGAAAATCTTTCAGAGCTCCTTGAATGGAAATTGTCCTTTAACTTGTCTCATGCAGGTGCCTGAAATAGTGATGTCCAATGTCTGGCCTCTTACCTCAGTAATTGAAACATTTTTATTTAGAGCTTGACTGTCTGCAGTTCCTCAGCAGTGCCCCTTCTTAAAGAGCATCTTGTTTTCAGCTGTAATGCAAATGTATCCAGAGCCTGGAGCTCTTCAGGTGACATGGCCTAGTGCTGCCCCAGCCCATTTCCATGGCTGTTGTGACAGAGGTGAAACAGAAATGCTTTCTCCTGTCTCTGCTGCCTCCAGCTGCTCACTACAGCTGAGCCCATTCTTCCTTGGCAGCTGCCCCAGAGGTTCCAGAGGCAAACGTGGAGCAGCTGCAGGTGAAAGGGAAGGGAGCAGGAAGAGCAGTGCCAGAGCTGCCCCCTCATCAGGACTGGCACAGGGGTTACCTGGCTTCAGTGAATACTCTGTACAGGGGCAGTGCGGGTCCTGTCACTGAGCACAGAGATGCTTTGTTGAACCAATTGTCTAAAGCATTGTCAAGTGCCAGTTCAAACCATACCTGGCCAACAGCTTTCTGCTGTGGATTTTTTGATTAAGAGTGTCCCCTACAGCATTTCCTTGCCCTAGAATTTTCACTTGACCTTCTTCAAGAAGGAGAGGATTCCCTCATTATCTCAGAGCTGAGCTGACCCAGTGTTAGAGAGAACACCACTAGGTGCTCACGGCCTTCCAGCCATAATTCCCTTTGCTGGCAGGGTGAGCCCTTGTAAACCAGTTTGCTCCTCTTTACAGGTCTTTTCAGACAGATGTGCAAGGCTGAAAGATATAAAGGAACTGCAGTAATGAAGAGAGAAAGCTGAGCTGTGTTTTTAATTGATCTAGAACACCTCTAATGTGTTTGTCTCCCTGCAGTGTTGCACAGTAACTGCTGCTTCACAGCTTAAACTCCCATGGTCATGATTCATTTGCTTTGCAGCTCCTTCCCTGCTGGATCACATGGCTGTGGGCATCTCCTGCCTCCCTGAAACTTTCACCAGGCTGATAAAAATCCAGGAAGAAAACTATGAGGTGGAGAAGTTTCTCCAGGAGTGCTCAGAGCGTTTTGGGTACAGCCCTGGGGATGTGGAGGCTGTGCTGGAGCTCAGGAAGGCCATAGAGGCCACCTCCCACTTTGGCATCTGCAAAGCTGAGCTGAGCAAACGTTTCAGCAGCTATGAGCAGGTGGAGGCTGAACGCAGCAGGAACTTGGAGCAGTACATCCAGGTGGGTTTGCAGCCAGCTGCCTCCCATGCATTCCTGTTTGCATGCTTGGTATTCCCCTGGAACAGAGCTTCCAGGCTGTCAGAAGCAGCTATAAATTGAGCAGAGTTATTTATGTCAGGCAGGAGATCACACTCCACACCTGAGAGCAATCTTGCCTCAAAGTTAGGAAGGCCAAAAATTAAAGCAATACTTAATCAAAGATAGGAATAAACTGTTTCAGAAACACAGAGGTGTTAACATCAATCTTTGGAAGCAAAGTACTTGTTCCCTGTTGTATTTTTAACTTACTTTAAGCTGAAGAAAACCATCTCATGCTGTAATTTTGGGAAGCCTTAAGGGGTAAAACATCTTTTCAACTTCAGTGCAGCTGGGGGCAAAATTGAATATTCTGCTAAAGTCTTGTTTCTCCCTTGCTGCCAGTTAAATTGTGACAATTCCATGACACTGGGTTAAAGTGACATTTTTCAGTGAAAGCTCCTGAGATAATTTGTTGTGGGTTTTTCTGTTTGTTTTTACAGGACCTCATTGAGATGCAGCAGGTGTTGGAAGTGGGAGGCCACTCTGTCAGGCTGGTGGCCACAGTGTTTGCCAGGCCCTGGCTGCTGCGCTCCGTGTGCCTCAAGAGCAAAGCAGAGGATGCTGAGCAGGCAGGGCCAGAGCCTGCCCCAGATGTGCCACAGGAACAGCTGCCCTTGGAGCCAGGGAAGGGACAGGAACCTCTGGGAGAGGAGGAGCAGCTGGGGAAAGACACAGAGTGTGCCAGTGATGATGAGCCCCCGAGGAAGAGATGTAGGACTGATGTCCCTCAGGGTGACAGTCCCCTCTGCCAGGGTGCACAGCCTGCTCTGGCAGGGACAGGTGACAGGAACTTGGATGCAGCTGTTGCTGAGCCTGTCCCAGGGAAGGAAGCTGTTACTGGGGGAGAAGAAGCCCCAGGAGGAGGCTCCCAGGAGGAGCCCCCAGCTGAACTCCCAGAGCCTGGTCCAGGGGCTGTGGATGTGGACACTTGCAAAGAACAAGATAAATCTTGTTCTGAGGACAAAGAACTCGAAGTAGAGAACAATGAGCTGAGCACTGAGCACAGCCAGCAGATCCCTATCCCTGAACAATCAGCCAGTGAGCAGGAGGATGATCTTCCCTACTCCCAGGAGAACCCAGGAGTCTCTAAAGGTATGGAGAGCCCTCTGCATCCCTGAAATACAAACCAGCTCATCAGCAGTTATCTCAAACCAGTGGCTCCACTTTATAAGCAAATATTAGATTCTTTATGCAGTTGAACCAGAGAGACTGTCTCCTCTCACAGGTAAATTGGCATAACACTAATTCATCTGGAAGGTCTCAGAGTTTTCAAATACATCACATAATCCTTCCTATGCCTTTTGCTGGAATGACTAGTCCAGAATTACGTTTTCCTTAGAAACTTGTTTCCATGTCTTCAACTTTTCCAGAATAATTTGGATCCAAATGTCCCATCTTTGGCTTCAGTCCAAAGGTCAGGCATCTCTAAGCCTAGAAAACACAGCACTGCTGGTGTGCATTTAGCTGGAATGTCCATGGCTGAAAGTCCTAAACTCATTAAAGCACTCACCAGGAAGCAGCACATGCCAGTGAGATTAACAGCCTCATTTGTAACCCAATTGGACTTCATTTTCCTTTCCTTTTTACTGCCAGTTTTCTAATAGCTTGTAATTCTTGCCAAGCTTTACATTTAGTAGTTCGTGGGAGGTTTCATTTTGGTTTGGTTTTTATGAGCTCTAATCTCAGACTGAACCACAAGCTCACTGCTCCTGTGGTACCTTGCCAAGCCCTGCCAGTACCCAGGTCCAGAGGGTGATCCCTAACATCCCACAGCTTGGGATTGTTTAACTGGAGCCTTCCTGCAGGAAATGCACTTGGGCTGTCTAAACAGCAGAGACCTCAGCAGTTCTTAAATTAAACCACTGAAATACTCTCCGGGGTTTAACATCCTTGACTTGTTTGTAGCATAGGAGGGAAAAAACAGGAGTTCTGTTATCAGAGTTCTCACTGGCCACTGGATGTTTACATGTGCTTCAGCCAAAGCTGTACCCTCTGGGTGGGGCAGGAATACCTCGTTAAGTAATTGTCTAATTAAAACCCATGACATAATGTAATGGGAGTTTCAGAGGCAGCCTTTGCTTTGAAACTGAGCCCTGCTGGAATCCTGAGTTGTCTCCAGCTCCTTGGAGTTCTGCCCAGCTTCCCTCCGATGTCCAGGAGCTTTAGGTTACCCTGGGAGAGCTCCAGGCTGAGACCCTGCACAGCTCTTTGTGAGCCTCAGTTCCTCCTGCCCATACAATCACCATGGTTCAGCCACAGCAGACTTCTAGGAATGAAACCTGCTGGGACTGGGGAAAGGAGCCACACGAGGTGGGGTTGAGACTTCTCTCTCTGTGGCTGTGGGAGAAGGGTCTGCAGGCAGGGCAGAGAGGCAGCTCAGAGCTCCCCAAAACTGAGAGCTGCACATGGAGGAGTTTGCTGCTGTGGTTTCCCAGCAAGCTCTTGCACTTCACAGCTTGGCCACCTTTAACTCTCCTTCCATTAGATAAGGAGTTGGAGTTAATTAGAAAATATGTGTCCTTTTCTTTGCAGGAAGCTCCATGACAGACGTCTCCCAGGCAGGCAGGGACCGGTGAGTATCAGAGATCTGCAGAATGCCAAACACTTGGCAGTGCCAAAAGAACTCTGGAAGCAGTGGTTTGGAAACCTCAGTTTTGTGCAGTGAGCATTGATGATGGAGAAACCCCATTGTTCAAGTTAATCTTCCGTGTGCTCCTGTGCATGCTGAAAAAATGCCTCTGGTAGATATTTTTGCCCAAAAACCAAAAAGCTCCAAATATTAGAGGACCAAAACTGATTTTACTGCACAGATAAGCCCCGTGACAGCATCCAGATGCCCAGGCAAGGCCTGGAGAAACTGTAGTATGAGAAATGTGAATTTCCATGCAGGGACTGTCTTTTGGACACTAAAAATGGGGAATTTACTTCCCATCAGAGCACTATTGCTGTGTGGTGCAGGTCTTGGTTAACTTTTGGAGGATATTAGAGCTGATGCCAAACAAAGTTTCCCTTCTCATCAAGACCCAAGGCAGCTGCTGGGTTTGTAATGGTGCTAAAGGGGGTGAACCCCTGGTGAAAAATGCAGATTTGGTAGAGCAGCACCAGCCCTTGTTCAGAGCCGCCACAGGATTTACACTTGAGTTAAAATGTATCGAGACCCTCTGTTAGGCAGGAATTGCCATGATGAGAAACCTGTCCCGAAGAGTTGCTGAGTGTTAACTGTGGTTGGCAGGGGCTGTGAGCCGGTTTGCTTCATCGGGAGGCCGTGGAGGATCGTGGACGGGGAGCTGAACAAGCCGGTGTGCAAGGGCATGATGGAGGCGGTGCTCTACCACATCATGAGCAAGCCGGGCGTGACCGAGGCGGGGCTGCTGCAGCACTACAGCGGCGTGCTGCAGCCCGTGGCCGTGCTGGAGATCCTGCAGGTACCGGGGCTCCTGGCACACCCAGCCGGCAGCGACAGCGCTGCCAGCCCCGGGGGAATGGGGGAAAACAAACTCCTCCCTCGGGTGTCAATCGACCAAAGCCAGAGCGAGCCAGCGCTTGCTGTGAGCGAGGAGGGGAGCCTGATGTGCCCCTCTTGTCACTGATTTCACAGTATGAGCTTGCTTCTGAAGAGTGGGGGCTTGTCACCATTAAATACTGGGCTGATTGTTTAATGCAATGGTAATCACAGGATCATTGAATAGTTTGGGTTGGAAGGAACCTTAAAGATCCTCTAGTCCAGCCCCCAGTCACCACAGATCATCCAAGTGTTCTTAATTTTTTTTCTTATATACCTTCTAGATGGGTAATGTGCCATGAGAATCAAACTCAAACGTGTAGACATTGTGTAAATCAGACTTTCTGACCTGCCTATAGGTCCTTAATTGTCAAACAAAATATGGTGAGAAAATTTTGAGTTTCTCTTATTTCTGTTCCCACATCTTGGCCTTCAGTTGCCACCACTGCTACTTTGGACATGGAACTTTAATTCCTTTTTTTTTTTCCTATTAATATTCAAAATCTGAAGCAGAGCAGTAATCCTGCAGGCCTTCCCAAAAGCAGGACTTCCCTGCCAAGTGGAAATCCATTTTCCATGTGCCACTTTTTCCCCAGGGCTTGTACCCTGTGGTGGTGGCAGTGCCAGCTGGGAGTGTTGTCAGTTGTGCAAATCCTGCTCTGGGTGTTCTGTATGGATTCCTGGGCAATGTGAATTCAAACTCAAAAAATCAAGCAATTAATTACCTCTACATTTTACTGAGTGGAGAACCTCAATCTAATTTCTGTACTGATAAATTCACTAGGACCTGGTTTTGAAACCACAGAGCTTGTGATGTCCCTGTAACCCATTAACCAGGACTGGCACAGGAGTCTGGGATCCACATCTAGAGCAGCCTTAGATTTTTTGTAACTGGTCCTCTATGTTGGCATCTCTCCCTGAGCACCCTCTGTATCAGTAACCATGTATCAATCACTGTGCTTGAAAGTAACTACATTTATCCAGCTGTAGCCAGAGTTGGCATGTTTTTATTAAGCTGTTTGTCCTTTTTACCTTTGTGTTGTAACCATGGGCTCCTCAGGGGCTCAAGTTGTAATTTTACTTTTGGTATAAATCATCCAACGTTTCTGAGAACATGGTAGATAGAGCATTCAAGACTTTTTTTTTGTTGTTGTTTGGGTTTGGGTTTTTGTTGGGCTTTTGTGAGGGCTTTTTTGTGGTTTTGGTTTTGGTTTGGGGTGGGTTTTTTTGTTTGTTGTTGGTTTTTGTTTTGTATTGTTTTGTTTTTTTTCCTGCAACTGCCCAAATGAAAATACTTGCATTTTTTTGCAGGGTCTGGAAACTCTTGGTTGCATCAGACGATTCTACATGAGGAAGCCATCCCCAGTGTCACTCTTTTCTCAGCCAGTGGTGGAAGAACAACTGCAGAATCCCAGACTGAGTGAAAGCCCAACCATCTACTATGAGCCCACGATAGACTGTACCCTCAGGCTGGGGAGAGTGTTCCCCTGTGACATGAACTGGAATAAATGGGTGCAGATTATCCCTGGATAGAAGGGGTAAAGCTGAGTCATATGAAACTGGCTCAGCCTGTGGGAGGGAGTGTTCATACAATCTGTGCTCTGTCATGTTTTTATTAAGTTATTTATCCTTTTTACTTCTGAATGTATTTAAATTGAGAATAAAGCTTGATGTTAAAGCACAAGTAATACGTGATCCTATGTGAAGTGCATTCTCCTGTTATCAGTAATTGGTTGCAGTGTGTAGTTTGTAGTTCCTGCTTTAACTGACAGGGTTTTCACAGGTCACAGCAAAGGCCCCTTATTTATTTTTGGCTCTCTGTAAGGCCACACTGGTAACCCTTCACCTCTGCCTTGGAGCTGCCTCAGGGCTGGCTTTGCTCACGGTCCCTCAGCTCGGTTACCGTCAGGCCTGTCTCTGTCTCACACACGGGTTTCTGGCGTGCAGGGCACCACTTTATTACCCCTGCCCTGTGTGCATGAGGGGCCCGCCGCCCTCCCCGGGCACAGCGCCCTGCTGGAGCCCGTTTCCCATCGCTGCCCCAGCCACAGCAACCACGCAGCAGCCGCTTGTTGCCCTCAGTGCCCCGTTTATTGCAGCAGCAGCAGCAGCAGCACCGCTCCCGGCTGCCCCTCAGTCCCGCCAGCGGTGCCCGCACTGCGGGTTGCAGCACTTGTAGAAGGTGGTCATGGGCTCGTCGGNGGCGGAGGAGCCGCCCGAGGAGCTGGCGCACGCCGAGGTGCTGGAGCTGTTCCAGGAGGCGCTGGCGCGGCTGGTGCAGGACCCGCTGCTCTGCGACCTCCCCCCGCAGGTGCGCCCGGGGCGCGGGGGGCCGGGCCGGGCCGGCGGGGCTGGNCAGTGCCCCGTTTATTGCAGCAGCAGCAGCAGCAGCCCCGCTCCCGGCTGCCCCTCAGTCCCGCCAGCGGTGCCCGCACTGCGGGTTGCAGCACTTGTAGAAGGTGGTCATGGGCTCGTC
Organism: Alaudala cheleensis; assembly: GCA_013398995.1. Lineage (NCBI taxonomy): Eukaryota > Metazoa > Chordata > Aves > Passeriformes > Alaudidae > Alaudala > Alaudala cheleensis. Next base: position 194,115 of record VWYE01003791.1, read on the forward strand.
GGCCGAGCGCGTCTGGATCTGCATGAAGTAGGCGCGGGGGTGCTCGCACTTGGGGCACGGCTCTGCGGGAAAAGGCCGTGAGGGGCCGGCAGGGCGGCCCCAGCCCCCCGCGGCCCCTCGGCCCGGCCCCACCTGCCGTGGAGTCCACGTTCTCCCAGGCCGCGGCGCCCCCCCGCACCTCGTCC
>VWYE01003791.1:194848-233759 GCA_013398995.1 Alaudala cheleensis
CCCCGGGCACAGCGCCCTGCTGGAGCCCGTTTCCCATCGCTGCCCCAGCCACAGCAACCACGCAGCAGCCGCTTGTTGCCCTCAGTGCCCCGTTTATTGCAGCAGCAGCAGCAGCAGCAGCCCCGCTCCCGGCTGCCCCTCAGTCCCGCCAGCGGTGCCCGCACTGCGGGTTGCAGCACTTGTAGAAGGTGGTCATGGGCTCGTCGGCCGAGCGCGTCTGGATCTGTATGAAGTGGGCGCGGGGGTGCTCGCACTTGGGGCACGGCTCTGCGGGAAAAGGCCGTGAGGGGCCGTGAGGGGCCGGCAGGTCGGCCCCAGCCCCCCGCGGCCCCTCGGCCCGGCCCTACCTGCCGTGGAGTCCACGTTCTCCCAGGCCGCGGCGCCGCCCAGCACATCGTCCACCTCCTTCAGCCGCGGGTACTTCCTGCTCGTCACCTGCGGGAGCAGACCGGGACAGCTCAGCGGGCACCGAGCCCCGGGCCCCGGGCACAGCGGACCCCGGGCACAGCGGACCCCGGGCAGAGCGGGCCCCCCGCCCCGGGCACAGCGNCGGGGCGCGGGGGGCCGGGCCGGGCCGGCGGGGCTGGGCTGGGCTGGGCTGCGCTCACGGCCTCGCTCCCCCGCAGGTGACGGCGGAGGAGATCGGCTCGCAGGTGGCCCTGGAGTACGGGCAGGCCATGACGGTGCGGGTGTGCAAGGCGGACGGCGAGACCGTGCGTGCGTGCGGGGCCGGGCGGGGGCGGGCGGGGCCCGGGGCGCGGCGGGCCTGACCCCGCTCTCCGCCCCGCAGCCGTGGTGGTGGTGCAGAACGCCTCGGTGCTGGAGCTGAAGAAGGCGCTGCGGCGGCACGTCCAGCTGAGGCAGGCACGGCAGGGCGGTGTCCAGCACCTCAGCTGGTGAGCGGGGCCGGGAGGGTGGCTCGGGTCCCAGCCCTGTCCCCCTCCCGCGGCTCCCCCTGAGTGCTTTTCCCGCAGGAAGTACATCTGGAGGACATACCACCTAACGTTCAACGGAGAGAAGCTGGCGGATGACAGGAAGAAGCTGAGAGAGTGAGTTACTGAGCCAGTGCCGGGGGCTGAGAGGAGCCCTGGCAGCATCCCCACGGGCAGGGCTGGGGTGGGAGGTCGTGCCCTGGCTCAGGTGGGTCCTGTGCTGGAAAGTGCCTGGGAGGTGGGACAGCACTGCCCACAGAAGTGGGACAGGCAGACTGAGAGGCTCTCTGCAGGGCAGGATGGCCTTGGGGGGTTCCTCATCCTCAGCCACCACCATCCTGTGCTGGGTTCAACCAGTTCAGACCCCACAGAACCCTTGGCCATCCCTCCCAAACTCCTGCAGAATGGTTACAGTTACTCAGCACAGATACTGTTGTAGGACAGGAAAGAGCAGGGAATGGGAACTGGAGCAGGTTGCTCAGGGAAGTTGTGGATGCCCCAGCCCTGGCAGTGGTCAAAGCCAGGTTAGATAAGGCTTTGAGGCACCTGGTCTAGTGAGAGGTTGCTAGGGTGCTGGGACTGGATGGTCTGTAAGGTCCATTCCAACCCCATAACATTCAGTGATTCTATGAAGAATGCCAAGCACAGAGGAAACCCAAGGATGGGTGCTGATCTTTGGAGCTGCTCAGCCACCTCTCAGTCTGGTAACAACACTGACAGGTGACTCCCATGTTTCCCTGCCTGTTCTTGTGGTGAGGAGCTATGAAACACTTCCCAGCAGTGCTGGGTCTGCCAGCCTGTTTGCAGGCCAGTGAGAAAACGTGGTCTGAAGTACTAAAANCCTGCAGAATGGTTACAGTTACTCAGCACAGATACTGTTGTAGGACAGGAAAGAGCAGGGAATGGGAACTGGAGCAGGTTGCTCAGGGAAGTTGTGGATGCCCCAGCCCTGGCAGTGGTCAAAGCCAGGTTAGATAAGGCTTTGAGGCACCTGGTCTAGTGAGAGGTTGCTAGGGTGCTGGGACTGGATGGTCTGTAAGGTCCATTCCAACCCCATAACATTCAGTGATTCTATGAAGAATGCCAAGCACAGAGGAAACCCAAGGATGGGTGCTGATCTTTGGAGCTGCTCAGCCACCTCTCAGTCTGGTAACAACACTGACAGGTGACTCCCATGTTTCCCTGCCTGTTCTTGTGGTGAGGAGCTATGAAACACTTCCCAGCAGTGCTGGGTCTGCCAGCCTGTTTGCAGGCCAGTGAGAAAACGTGGTCTGAAGTACTAAAAATTCAGCAAGACAGCCCTAATCAAAGCTTGCTTTGGAAGAGTGAGCCTGGTGACAGATGTTGCATTTAAGGGGTTGTTGCAGTTAAAGGCAGGTGAGCAGATCCTTCAGTGCTGGCAGCATGTCCTGCATACACAAGTGAGAATTTTCATGTGTCCTCCAGTAGAGCTCAGCATGGGATTGTAGGAGTCCATCTGTCCCTGGGAAAGATGAAGCTATAGGGTTTCCCAGTTGTTTTTCCTGGGAAGCTGGCCTTTAACAGCATCACTCTGTGCAGGTATGGCATCAGGAACCGGGATGAGGTCAGCTTCATAAAGAAGCTTCGCAAGTGACCAGGGGTAAGTCCTGACTGCCCAGTCAGAGCTCCCAGCTCCTCATCTTCCCCAGGCCCTGGTGCTGAGGCTCAGAGCTGCTGCTGCTGCTCTCTGCTGGCTGGCAGAGTATTTCTGAATCCTGTTTCCAGATCCAGTGCTGTTTGTGCTCCTCTCAGGGAGCGCAATTCATTTATAATAATAAATAATAATAATTCATACTTCAGTTAACATACACTGGGAGCAGCAGCAGGAATAACTGACTCTATGTTTAGACTCTCAAGCTGCTTCTACATTGTCTTGAGACTCATTAAACATCGTGTTCCTTTGCTGCTGTGATTGCTTCTAGGACCTTGCCTTCTTTTAGGCTTTTTAAATATCTGGAAACCATTCTCAGGAGCATGGCTGGGTTTCTAACTCATGCAGACATAATTCTGGTATTAATACTGCTCTTTTGAGAAAGTTGTGCACACAAACACAAGATGTGGCCAAGACTCTCAAGCTTATTAAGTTTTAAACTGTGCTTTTAAAAACAGTCACAGTGGCTGAAGAACAGGAGTAAGAGCAGCTTGTCCAAAGCCTTGGGTTGTTTTGCTGCTCCAGGTAGCTGGGTTAAAAACTGTTCCTTTTTGACCACAGTTACCTTTTATTCTTCTTTCAACACTGCCATATTTTCAAGATGCAGTGTAATAAAATGTGTGCCCTAACAACAGCCAACTGCTCCAGGGTGCCTGTGACCAGCAGTGACCTCTGGCACTGATCCCTCCTGGACCATCATGGCAGTGTGGTGAGGAGAGCCCAGCATGCAGTAATTACTGTCACTGACAAATATGTTCTTTCTTAAACAGAGAGAGCAGAGAATCCAGCCCTACCAAAACCAGACTGTGGATTCAGCACCTTCCTGGAGGAGAAGGCTGTCACACTTTAAAGAGGAACAAACTTCACTGACTGGACATTCTCACGTTTTTTACAGTTGCTGTTTGTGGTGTTTGCCTCTGAGCTGTACGTGGATTCCAGGGATTAAAGAAACCCTCTTGTTTCCTGAGGCTTTTCAGGCCCTTATTTCCAGCTGCAGATGTGTGTCTGGCTGGTTTGGGTGCTCCACAGGGTACAGGAAACAGCAGAAGTGGCATTAAGTAACAAAGGCAGGCACAGACTACTCAGAACAATTCACAGTAGCTAAAACGCTACCTCACTGTTTAATCACCACCTTAGCAGTAGTAAACAACTCTGGTTAAAAATGTAGTATTGAAACTAGTGTAATAAAAATAATGGCAGCAGAAAAGGTTCAATACAATTGAACAAGGCACAAACGTTCTGTTTTTCAGAGTCTTCTGAGATAAGGCAAACCATGCCTGCCAAGTGCTGGGGAGACAGTTTAAATTAACCACGGGCAGGGTTAGAAGTGTCATTGGATTAGAGGCTTTGTCCCCATGGAAGTGGCACAGCAGGTGCAAAGACAGTCCATCTCCAGGGCCTGCTCGAGAAGGCAGCCTTTGCAGTCAGTGGAGCTGTGCATCCAGGTCATACTTCTCACAGAACTTGTCTGTGAAGGGAATGCAAGTGAGGAACTCGCACCACTCGCACTTGATGGGGTAGAAATAGAACAGAATCACCAGTCCTGAGAAGAGTGCAATGAAGATGAGCTGGAAAACTATAATTTGGCATCGTTTCCTATACAAATCAAACTTTCCAAAGCTAATGTAGGGCAGGAAGGCAAAGGAGAGGAAGAAACCACTGATAAATCCTGAAATGTGAGCGAAATTATCGATCCAAGGCAGGAGGCCAAAGGCAAAAAGAAAGAGCACCACAGCCAGCAGCTTGAAGAAAGCCCTCCATGGGCGTGCCAGGATTTGCCAACTCTGGAAGAGCTCCACAAAGAGACAGGCCAGAATTCCAAACTGGGATCCTGCAGGGCCAACCTGCAGAAGAAGAGCATTACAGACAATGTCAGGCTCGTGCCACCTGCCTGGCCTCTGATCCCAGCTCCAGAATTAGTTACTTCTTACTCAACTCCTGTTCAGTGGTTCTTGGCAAAGAGACTCTGCAACTTCATCCAGATAATGGGGTGCCAGGAGTGAAGGGGCCTGGTTGGATTTAGGATCAAGGTGTGAGGCCAGAACAGAGTCACTTGGCAGATCTGGTTCAAGTTGCCAGAGGGGAGAAGCCCTTGAAGGCAATCTCCTGGATCTCCCCAGCCACCATGTAGTTTTTCTTATGGAAGGAGCTGGAAGGCAGTCCCTGCAGTGTCCTGTGGGCAAGCTGAGCTCTCCTCTTAGCCTCTCTCATGTGGAGGGTGTCTGACACCAGGTACAGCACTTGATTCCCAGCCTGCCTGGGGCCTCTCTCACCCCACGGTTGGACAATCTCCCATCTGTTGTGAGAAGCAGCCTTTTCCCTGCAGCCAGCCCAGGCCAGTCACTTGGAAAGCCCATGGGACCCCAGGGGATGCTGCTGCTCAGCAGTTAAATGATGGTGTGGTGCATCAAGGCTGCAGTGGTGAGCCCAGCTCTGGTGGCTCTGCCTCAGCCACAGAGGCACAGGAATGTAGAGAAGGGCTGTGCTCAGGGGAAGTTACCAGGACCCTGGGCTGCAGGAGACCCACCTCTGCTCTGTAGGGTAGAAATATGGCACTGGCAAGGTTGCCAGTGATGCCACTGAGCAGGTAGATGATAGAGATGCGGTGCCATCCTGCCAGCTTCTCCAGGTCCCGCAGGATCGTCATCTGGAAGCACACTGACACCAGGCAGTGCAGGATCCTGCCAGGGCCAGAGGACAGCAGCTGAAGCAGCAGCCACTCAAGTCACCCCTGTGCTCCTGCTCAGTCCCCAGCCTTGCTGAGTTCCTGCTCTGGCCTCACCCATGCTGCTACTCCCTCCCAACAAACACCTTGGCAAACCTTGTCTGAGAGCACAGCTCAGCATCCCTGTGTCCCTCACAAGGGACAGCCACAACAACCCCCACAGCAGTCCCTGGACTGGGGGTGTCCCCAGCCCAACAGTGGAATTTGACACCTCTGCTTACCCAGCGTGGAGGAAAAGTGAGAGCCAGAGGCGGTAGAACTGGTCAGGGACTTCTGGATTTAGGAAAGGAAGGAGCCCACAGACATCATCCATGCAGTGCACCTAGGGCAGAAGTGGCTGGTGAGAGGGGCCCTTTTCCAAGCCCAGGGCAGACTGCAGAGGGGAGCTCTGGAAGAGGGGCTCCCCTCCCACATCTTTTGCTGAATCAAGTCCCACACCTTGTCTTCAATCCCTTCCCTGTGGCAGCTTTAAGCCCTCATTTTTCACCCCAGCACCCGGAGCTGAGGCTCACCCACAGAGCAGACTGCAGATCCTTCTCCCACTGCTTTCACAGGGGTCCTGTGCTGGGTTTTCACAGCTGCCAGCAAGTCCCAAACTGGCCCCAAAGGGGGACACATGCAGCCAGCTCTGCCACTCCAGTCAGGAACAGCAGCTGCCCCCAGGATCAGGGGGGGACAGGACACAGGACTCCCACCTACTCTGCAGCACTGCCACCCCAGATCCTGCCAAGCTGCTGGGGGCACCTGGAGGGAGAAGGGCAGCCCCCCCAGCTGCACCCTTACCTGAGAGCAGAGCGTGGCCTCCTCATGGAAATAGCCCCTCATGAATTCACAATACTCCCGGGAGGTTATTTCACACCTGCAGGAGGCACAAGTTGCACATGGAAAGCACAATGGATCATTCCTGTGCCCTCCCAGGCCACCCACTCTCCTTTTCTCATCTCATCCATGAGAATTGATGCCTTCAGGTGCCCCTGACAGGCTGTACAGTCTCAGCAAAGGCACACATTCCCATTTGAGCCCAGTGCCTCTCCAACACCCCTCCTGCTTCTCTCCTCCAGGAAAGCCTCCACAGACCTGCATGCCAGGGCTCCAAGGCAGGTCCTAAAGCTGCTGTTTAGAGCTGGGAAGAACCACCAGAGCCTGGGGAAGCTGTCTTAGTCTGGGGGAGTCTTGTGCCTCTGCAGCTGGCAGAGGGGAAGGGGGGGCTATCAAGAGTGTCCTGGTCATGACTTTCAGGGACAAACTCCTTGGGGCAGCACACATTTTTCTCCCTAGCAGGGAAAGCCAAGCCCAAGCACTGGGTTACAACTCAAGCTCAGGGATAACTGAGAAAAACAGCATCTTCCTCTTTTGCAAGCCCAGAGTGGGTCATTTCCTGGCATCTCCTTTGACTGCCCAGGGGCCATAGGCTGGGGACAATGAAGCCTGTCAAGAACAAGCTGGCCATTCCTAAGGAAAATTGCATGACTTCCCAGCAGAATGATTCACTCCCTCCAAACTGGTATCCAAATCCCCCCATACTGCAGGACCAGCTGAGTGAGATACCCTGCTGTGCCAGACTCAGGCTGGCTGTTAACTCCTGCTCATCCCCTGCTCCATCTGGGACAACTGTCATGGCTCTCTGTCCAACTCCCCTTCCCAGCAGGCCCCTGGGCTGTGTGTGGAAAGGACCAGGAGGGCAGATGGCTGTGCCTACAACCTGACCCCGTGTGTCACCCCAACACCCGGCCCCTCATTCAGGTCAAACTCACTACCTTCCCTTGGTCCCAATGCAGCAGGGCCGGCCTGTGATCACACAGTCCATGTGGAGGTGGTTGGTGTAATTCCCAGCACTGTTTTTTGTGCAGATCTGCAAAACAACAACAGGCTGCAGTCAGACAGGCACAGCTTTGCTTGCTGGCTGGGTAAAATCAAAACAGCCCCTTGGGAAGAAGCCAGATTCCAGACACAGCTCCCTCTGACAGCAGGACAGTGCCTGATACTCCATCTGCCTGAGCATCAAGTGACACCTCCTCTCCAGCCCGAGGCTGAGTTGGTTTCCATCTCCCTGTTACCCTGACAGGATCCAGGGCTTCATCTGGCACAGAACAACTTTTGTTGTTGGAGGGCTTTGAGCCTCAAGCTGGTGTTTGTGACAAGCAGCAGAAGCTGCAGCAGAGGCCCTGCCCTCCCAGCAGCACAGCTGAGGCTGTGCACAGTGCAGAGCCACACTGCAGTGCCATGCAGGCCCTGTGCCTCTGGCCATGCTCACCGGCCACTTGGTGATGTCATCTGGCCACTCGTGGGGCTCCATCGAGGCTGGCTGCTCACACACCCTGCAGCAACAAAGCACACATCAGCCTGAGAAACACCTGTCCCCAGCTCCAGGTAGCATTTCCACGTTCTGCCTTGTGCCCAGGCTGCCATTCCACAGCTCCCTGTGTCCCTGGGTGGTGACACTGGCACACTAGACCAGATCAGCCAAGGCCATGCTAATAAAAGCCCCAGCCTCCTTCCAGCAGAGATCACAAAGGCAGAGAGCACACAACTGCCCAGCAACAAACTGGATCCTTTCAGGGGGACACACCCCAAAAGGGCAGGAATTCAGCTGTTTCAGCTCTACACCAGCCCACAGTGACTGTGTGCCAGGACACTCAGCAGCTGGCTGGGCTCCTGGACAGAGGTGTGCTAGGCTCATGACTGCTGCACCCAAGCAGGGAGTTGTGCAGGGAGCAGGTGAGGAGGGGGAGAGGGTTGAGGAAGGCACCCACAGCTCACAACAGGCTGCTGTTCATGTGGGCAGCCCACAACAGAGACCAGGGGAGAGCAGAAATATGATCACACCCTGCATAAGCCTCCCCTGCAGTGCAGGGACATCACTGCCCCACACCCCTCCAGAGCAGCTGCTGCCTCATCCACCAATCCACTGGCCTGGGACTGACTCTACAGCAGCCCTGTTCCCCCAGGGATGGCAGCTGGGCCAAGCAGAACCTACCTGGGGTCCTGATGACAAACAGAGCCAAACTGCCTCTTGTTTCCTGCCAGCAGCGGTGTGCTGGGGTGATGGGGCCACTTCACCCACACGGCCAACGTGGACTGCAGGAGAGGGGAGAGGTGTCACCATGAAGCCAGGGAAAGAAGCATCAGCAGAAGTGGCCCTGAGCCTGCAGGGCTGGCAGGACAAGGGCCATGGCACTCACTGAGCACTCCTCCTCCGAGGTCTGCACACAGCCTGACTTGTCGTTGCGCACGCAGCACGCCGAGTGCTTCTCCTTCTCCCGCTTGGCGCTGATGAAGCTGTGCACCTGCTGGTCCTGCCTCATGCACGGAGAGAACTTGGCCCCCAGGTGGATCAGGGCCTCCTGGCAGAGATGGAAACACTCAGCTCAGCCAAGGGGCAGCCAGTGATTGCCTGGGCAGAGCAGGCTGGGGGAACTGCCAGGGGTACCCCTATCCAGAGTCAAGGGCCAGGGACAAGTCCTGCATGATGAAGCCCAACACACACCATGCACATTCTTCATATTTGCCTTGCAGACAGGTCCAGAACAAAAGCTCAAGGATTTCTTTGCCCATAGCCCCAGAAAGGCCAGCACTATGGCTGGGAAAGAAAACTTTGTGACGTTTCCTCTTTATTTTTGTCTTTCCCAGGGGGATGGCATCAGGAAAGCTGTCACACACCATAAAACTCCTGCATTTTTTCTAACCCCGTGCTTGTCTTTGCAGGAACAGCCTGCAAAGCAGGAGAGCCAAGGTCAATCCCAACCTCCAGGCACCCTGTTCTGCAGGGTAGTTGGGACTGGGAACACTGCTGCTCCCTGACAGTGACAGCAGATCCCTGAGCTCCAAGCAGCAGAGGGCTCTGGTCCATGGGGTGGCACAGCTGCAGCACAGTCCCCCATCCACCCACCAACTGTCCCACCAGTGGCACTCACTGAGCTGGGGCCGATCCAGAAGTTTTCCTGCTGAACATATTTGACATTTTCATAAACCCCTCTGTTTCGCAAGACCTACAAGGAGAGAAAGCAAGAGCTCTGTGAGCTCCAGCCCCAGGGTCAGCAGGGCAAGCAGCAGGGACTGGTGAGAACAACCCCCAGGATAAACAGGAATCCCCACAGCCAGTGACAGGCCACTGCTCTCTCCAGCTGGTCTTTTACAGGATCACATGTAAAGCCCCATAAAGATGTTGGCACCTTCATGTTAAGGTTTCATTTAAAATGTCTGTCTTTGGCTACTGCAAGTTTCAAGAAATCCCAGTGCCTGGAGCCCTTGGAGTGGCCTGAGCCTGCACAAACCTCCACAGAGCTGAACAGCAAAGGCAGCACCCACAGGCAGGGCAGGCCCACATGGTGGTGGCAGTGCTCTGAAAGCTGTCAGGGCCCCCCAGGATATCTCCTGCATGGAGCAGGGACACAGCTGTAGAATTATCTGTACCCCAGGAACCTTTAACAACGTGCGCGAAGGCTACAAATGGCTTCAAGATCAGCTCCCTAAGTCAGACAAGTCAGGAGAAGCAAAATCCTGCAACTGTTGCAAAAACTTAGCTCAGGCTTGAGGTATTTCCCTGCCCTGATCATCCTTCTGGTCTCCACCAGGAGGGGAAGGAGCTGTTTGGAAGTGCTCTGTGTCAGATACAATGTGACATCAGGAGCAGCGAGGCTGCAGAAGGGACAGAGGGAAGGTGGTGTGGGGTCTCCCAGAGACCCTCCAGGCAGCCCCCCAGGGCTGGGCAGACAGCACCCAGCCAAGAAGGCAAGGAGCCAGGATGCTGAGGGCTGTGACACAACAGTTGAAACTCAATCCCACTGCAGGCACATCAGGGGGTTCACTTACTGAATCAACAGTTTCATGTTGTGAGAACCCCACAGGGGCAATGCCGTAGATGCACACAGCGAGGATGGTGATGAGTGAATGCACAAAGGTGACCCAGTAAGTGAAGAAAGGCCTGGATGGAGGGAAGGGGAAAGGATCAGAGGCAGAAACACAGATATATTACATCTGCTAACAGAACAGACGGGAAAAGCTGCTGTTTTCCTCCAGAAGCCTCACCAAAATCTGGGTTATGTGGCCAGGATCACCTAGGAGTACACAGGACAGGAGGCAATGACCTAAAGGTCTTGCTGGCAGACAGAACCTGTTTACTCTGACTCCCCCACTACATGGACAGCCACTCTTTCCCAAGAAAACATCCATGAGAACACCAAAGCCTGGCACTGAACTGTGCTGTGTGTCTGAAATAATGACTCCAGGGGAATGCTCAGGGGCAGGGAGAGCTGAGCCTCACTGCTCACCACAGGACAGTGGTGGTGGCACAGAGAGCTGCAGTCCCTGCAGGCAGCAGAGACACAGACACACTGTGAGGGGCTGGGTGAGGTCCCAGTGCACGCTGCCACAAACAAACTGCTGTTGGCTGCAGCTGGCTCTGTATCCAAAACTGGTGCATAGAACTGCACATCATATTCCTGAATAGATCTTGCCAGAGCTTTGTATTACATCACAACGACCCTTCCTGCTTCTGGAAATTCCACATGTAGTCTATGAAAGATCATGCATCCTATGTCTGCTTCATGATGGTTGCTAACAGGCCTGCTGTGATTGCTTGGTTTTATTTGAAGGGTATTTTTGTGAGCTTTCTGCTTCTTTGATAACATTACTGAAGTTTCTTGTAGCTATTGTTTACTTGACTGTAGCGCACTGGCTACACCATAAGGATTGAAAACTTTCAGGCTCACCTCTGGGTATTAGGGATGGGACTTACATATTCCAGCTACTTTTTGGAAGAGGTGGAGTGTGTTGACAGTGTACATAAGGCAAAGAGTGTCTGTCCTTTGGCCCCTATCTGTCCCTTGGATACAGAGCCAAGGGACAGAGATGGGGGGGGGGGGTTCGAGTCCCCGAGGGCCTGCAGCAATCCCTGGCTCAGCAGCTGGGCTGGGAGCCCCCAGCAATCCCTGGCTCAGCAGCTGGGCTGGGAGCCCCCTGTGAGCTCCCTCACCTGTGGTCATCCATGTCCTCGATCTGCCGTTTGACGTAGCTGTCGATGCGCTTGCGGTACGTCCTGTTGGTCAGCTTGCCCACCATGCCCAGCCCGTAGGGCCTCTTCTCCTTGGCAANTGGAAATTCCACATGTAGTCTGTGAAAGATCATGCATCCTCTGTCTGCTTCATGATGGTTGCTAACAAGCCTGCTGCGATTGCTTGGTTTTATTTGAAGGGTATTTTTGTGAGCTTTCTGCTTCTTTGATAACATTACTGAAGTTTCTTGTAGCTATTGTTTACTTGACTGTAGCGCACTGGCTACACCATAAGGATTGAAAACTTTCAGGCTCACCTCTGGGTATTAGGGATGGGACTTACATATTCCAGCTACTTTTTGGAAGAGGTGGAGTGTGTTGACAGTGTACATAAGGCAAAGAGTGTCTGTCCTTTGGCCCCTATCTGTCCCTTGGATACAGAGCCAAGGGACAGAGATGGGGGAGGCTTGAGTCCCCGAGGGCCAGCAGCAATCCCTGGCTCAGCAGCTGGGCTGGGAGCCCCCCATGAGCTCCCTCACCTGTGGTCATCCATGTCCTCGATCTGCCGTTTGACGTAGCTGTCGATGCGCTTGCGGTACGTCCTGTTGGTCAGCTTGCCCACCATGCCCAGCCCGTAGGGCCTCTTCTCCTTGGCAAAGAGCTTCCTGACGGGCACGGCGATGCGCTGGCCCCGCCTCTGCGGGCTCACGCTCACCACCTCCTGCCGCAGCCGCACCTTGGGCTGTGCCAGCGCCCCGTCCTTCTGCTTCCTCCAGCCGCGCTCCAGGGGGCTGCAACAAGAGCAGCACAGGAGTGGGGACCAGCCCTTCCCAAAGGCAGCACAGCAGTGGGGACCAGCCTCTCCAAAGGCAGCACAGCAGTGGGGACCAGCCTTCCCAAAAAGCAGCACAGCAGTGGGAAACAGCCTTCCCAAAAAGCAGCACAGCAGTGGGGAACAGCCTTTCCGTGGTCTTTGGTGCTGTCCCACCCCCTCTGGGCTGGGCAGCAGCTGATGGCAGACAAGGTGCCCTAAGTGGGAGCTGTATTTCAAAGGGTTGCACACAGCCAGTAAATGAAAGCACAGAAGTGGCAGAAGGCACAGCAAACACACAGAAAGTGGCACAAGGCAGCTGTGCCAAACTAAGCCCCACCACTGGGGAGCTCTCGAGGCTTTAAAGTGTTCCAGCAGCAGGCACCTCTGCAGCCTCAGGCACATCTACTTCCTCCCCTACTTCTATCCTCTTACTCTGCCCTCTGCTATGAAATGGAAGTGGAGTTTAGTCCAGCAGTGATATTAATGTCACTGCAGTGTCTCACTTCAATGTGACTGCACTGGCAAATTGGACAAAAGTGAACCCAAGCAACTTCCCAGACCAAGAAAGTGGCACTGTCACATGCTGCAAGCTGTACCAGCTGTATCTCTCACAATCTCTCTTCCATTCCTCCCTTATTTGTACCAACACATGCATTTTTCAGAATAAAAATAAGCAGGCTTCAACAACATCATAAAAATCCCAAACATCCTGAGCTAAAAAAAGGTTTTTTTGTCAAAATAGATCTGATGAACATTGCACAGGTTACTGATGATACCTACTTTTTAAGTCTCCATCACATCCAGATAGTTTTGTATTCCCTTGCTCTTAGACAGCAGTGTGAAGGTCACATCTGCAGCACCCAGACCTGACCAAAAAAACCCAACTAGTTCCCATTTCACCCTCCTCATTGCCTGGCACTATAGCAGGGATGCTCTCAACATGTGCTCTAGCCCACTGTACCCCCTCTGGCTTCCTAAATGCTGCACAAAGACAGTGCTTGTCAGAAGTGCTGAGAGAAAACAGCAAACAGTCTTTCTTCTGAAAGATGACTGGAGCATCTGGAGAGATCATCACAGCTCTGAGGTACAGGCAAGGGAGAATCTGAACCTCTGCAGCCAAAATACTGCTGGAAAACTTCAGCTCTTTTCATATTGCACCTTGCAGAAGATGCATTTGACTATCCCAGCTTCCCCTTGGGAAGTCCTTCTCCAGCAGGAGGTGCAGATTCCACTGCAGCCTGCTCTTGCCCAAGAGGTCAAGTGGTTTCTGTGTGGTGGATGTGCTGCTTCCCGGAATTTCCAGAGCTGGAAACCTCCCTGTGCCCAAACAAACAGCTCACCACGTGAAAGGACACCCAACTGTGACTCTGATAACAGCTCTCTGAAGTGTGAAACAAATGTATTTTCCTCAATAAATACAACTATTTAAGGAGATTCAAAGGGAGCCAAGAAGACTGAAACCATCTCTGAGGAGTGACAACAAACTCCCACCATTTGCGCTTCCCCTTATGTTAAACCAAGTCAAGTTCTTGGAAACACTTGAAGGGAAAGTGCCAACACAGCAAGACAGGCTGAGAGCAGCAGAACCACAACAAGGACCTCCCTGTCTGCTCCATGTTCACGCCCAGCAGAGCTCTCTGCTGGGGTGAGCTGACTCGGAAGCAGCACAGAGCAATTACTCAGTACCAGTTACTCAGGTGGAAAAAATCCAGGCATACAGTGCAGCACCACCCACATATTTGTGGGGCTCTCAGCATCAGTGCCACACCTTTCTCTCATTTCAAGTGAGGAATGCAGCCCAGCTAGACGCTCTGCAATGCCTCACTGCTCCTTGGAGCATGACAACAGTCACTGGTGACTGTGGCAATGGCAACAGCTTTCTCATGTTGCCATGCTCTCCATAGCCAAAGGCTGAGCCCTCAGCATCCTCACAGTTGATTTAAAGTGTCTTTTGCTTCCTCAAGGCATGATACAATCTCTGAAACACATTAACACCAAGTTGGAAGATGCTGAAGTGACTGCAGAAGTGGCTTCAGAGTCACCTTTTACATGCATGGGTAGAAGGAGCAGGAGGTCTCCAGGTGGATTTAAAGAAAACCCACCACTGCACTGCTCAGAGCCCTGCACCAAGCACCCACAGCACTCAGATCTTGGCTTCCTCCATGCAGGAGACCCCACTCCAAATGGGTTGGCTACCCCATGTTAGGCTTTGGCAGCTAAAATCAAGATACTCACAGTAGTAAGTGGCTTCTTTCAAGCTCATTTTTGTCCAAGGCACCTCCTGTGAGATCTGTCTGATCTGGAGGTTTCACCTCAGCATCTTTGATTGCAGCTTCTGACGGTGACTCGAACACTTCATCTGGGTAAGTGGAGAGCTCCTCGTGAAGGACTCCTTCCTGGGCAGAGAGACAGCAGAACCATCAGAAGCCAGCATCCCATTTGAGACAGCAGCCCTGGCAGACAGCAGTGCTGCTCTCTGCAACACAGAATGCTGTCAGTAGCGTCCTGCTGTGCCTCTGGGCCAGCACCATGCCAGACATGACCCTCACCCGAGCGAAGAAGGAAGTATCGAGCTCATCCGGGAAATCCACCGTGTCCTCCTCCAGGAAGCTGGCGGGGGTGAAGCTGCGCCGCTGGGCCCTCCTCAGGGTGCTGTCCTTCACAGAGCGGCCCTGCAGCAGGGACAGGGATGGGGGCAACTGACACACACCTGAGCCCCCAGCTCACAAACCATCCCAGCAGGGACAGGGCATGGAGGCACAAACCTCAACTCCCAGCTCACAAACCACCCCAGCAGGGACAGGGCATGGAGACACTGCCACACACCTGAGCCCCCAGCTCACAAACCCACACCAGCCACTGCACAGGGAGCCCAGGTGCTGAGCTTGGTTCATGCTTGTGGATGGAGCACAGCAGATGAGATGTGTGACACCTTTCTGGTGAGACACATAGCTGGCACCCCACTTCTCAACCCACAGCACCCACACCTCCAGGCTTGCCATGTGCTCCTCTACCACATCTTGTACAATGTGTCTGACCAAACCACAGTGATGGCTGCTACTGGGCACAGCAAAAAACATCACTGAGCCCAGGAAAGCAGGCACAAGGCAGGATGAAGAGACTTGTATAGCAAGAGCCTCAGGTATTTCTGCTCTTCCGTGACTGCTTACTAGGTGCAGATGGACCACCCAAAGGTCCGGACAGGCTGAACTGGGCCTGCTGGAATGCTCTGAGCCTCCTGACTGTGGGAATCAAAGTCCCCAGGCCAATAAAGAAAAAGCAAGACCTGTACCAAAACTGAACCATCCCCACTTTCTCACCAATCCTGCCTCCTGTACCCATGACTGAAACACAACAGGAGGTGATTTCATTTCCTCCCCTCCAGCACTATCCCCATGCTCTGTGCTGAGCAGCTCCTTGCCCTGCACCCCTGTCCCAGGGCAGGGAGCACTCCGGTGGTCCCCGCTGCAGGCAGTACCTTGACCAGCGCGGCGGCAGCCCGGAAGCTCATCTTGGCCACGGATTCGCGCTTGCGGCGCCGCGGGAGGCGGTTGAAGCCCGAGCGGGAGCTGGTGAAGGAGCAGAGCGAGGTGGCCCCGGGTGTGATGGGCGTGTGGGGGATGCTGCAGCCGTCCGCGTCCTCGGCCATGCGGAACGCGCGCCCCCGCGCCAGCGGGTCGATGATCTGCCAAAGGGAGCCCGTCAGTCATCCACCCCAAACCCTTCCCAAAGCCTCCTCTCGCCTCTTGAGACCCTGACGGGGGCCTGGCTCATGGACTGACCAAGAACCAGGCTGCAGGGACCAAGCAATTCTACAATAGGGAGATAAAGAATTGCCTATTGGTTTTTATTCTCTTTTGATAGTATTGACTATTGTCAACCAGTCTGTTCCAGTATCTCACATAAGACTCCAAACCTCCTCCAGCCCTTCCTAAGCTCTTGGTTTCATTGTCTCCCATGCCAATGAGCTCATCAGTCAGAGAATGTGCTGTCTAAATAGGAGTTTGAGAAATCCCTTAAAACAGAAATGTTCTTTCTTCAGCGAGTTTCCTTCCTGATACTGGACAGCCCGGGACTTAAGCAGTTTCCTGTTATCCTGTTGAAATTTTCCTGTATATTTACATCTGCTTCCATTAATTAAGTGTAACAGCTGGATAAAGCAGGCAGGCTTCCAGGAGCTGCAAGCCTTTCTTTGGGACTCCTCAGGCCAGCGCTCGCACTTACTCCAAACATACGAATCAACGTAATGAAAATATTGCCTTCAGCTACAAACCTTGCCTCTGTCCTTACATCATCACAGCTGTGGTTTCTGTAAGATCTCTATGCTTTATCCCAAGGTTTTACGAGCTTTTTAATCCACAGTTGCACACTCAACAGGAAGTTTAATGGGCTCACACCTACTGGCACCACGTTCTGATTTAATGTAGCACACATAGAGCTCAACAATATTTCTAAGTCTCCTGTGACCAAAGATTAGGTGCAAGACATTTAACAGAAAAGAGGACAACAAGGTGAAATGTGATTGAAAAATGCACTACATTACCCTTTGCTTTAGTGATGCCACCAGGCTGCAGGTCACAGACTGACCTGCTTTGGAAGGAATTGTTTTCCCACTCACCCAGTGGTGCTCACCAAAGCAGTCATCAACCACACCAATTACTGTCACTCAGTGCAGCAGTGGGAAGAGCTGGATATTGTGCTTAGTTCTGGTCACTGGATGTGCTCATGTGGGCCCTGCCCCCTTGGGTCACACTTAAAGGTAATGAGCAGGAGGTAGCACCAAACCCAGGTGCCTTTTGCAGGCACTCAAAACCCCTTCTGAGGACCCATAAGCAGAGCTGTAGCACCAGTGATGCAAGAGACACTTCTCAAAGTCCTAAAACATAACCAGGTTTCTATGGGGACAGCAGTTGTGCTACAGCCTGCATTCTGCTTGGGACAAGGCAAATGTCCCCAGTGATTCCAGCCCTGCTACTGTACATTTGGGTCCAACATAGTGGCTACATTGGATACAAAACATTTCTGTCCTTGGAAAATGGCAGCAGAAAGCCTGAGCTGCCAGCTCCTGGACATGCTGCACACCCCTGATCACCACAGTCACAGCATGACAAACACAGCTCCAAGCCACCAGCACAGCTGAGCAATCTCAGCCAACAAGACCCCAGAGAGGCTGCTGGAGACAGAACTGCCAGACTGTACCTGGGACCTGACAAGTGTCTGAGCACAGAGCCCAGACATGTCCAGGCAGAGCTCAGCCCACAGGCAGGTCACAGCTGCCAACGTGGTGAAGACACCAGGCAGGGAGCTCAGCAATGGCCTTGCCTCTGTGCCAGCTCACTCACCTTCTGCATGCCCAGCTGGCAGGGTCCCACGTAGAGGGGAGGAGGGGTCTCTGTGCTTGTCAGGGAAATATTGTCCTGGCTGGGCAGGTCCATCTCCCGGATGACCTGAGGCTTGAGCTTCCCATAGCGCAGGCTGCAGTGGCGGAGGCTCTTCCTCTGCCATTTCTGAGTGGCATCGCTGTCTTTGCTCACCCCAAACCAGTCTGCTGTGCCTCTGAAAGATGCCAGCAGACAAGTGCTAAGAAGAGGGATGTTTGCTTGGACTATGCACGTGAAAAGACAAAGGCCTGCTGGTCACTTCCAGCCCAGCCCAATTCAAAGACAGAACTCTTTTCCAGGAGCATCTCGCAGCTTGTCCTCAGCTGGTTTTAGCAACCTGGCAGATGTTGGCCAGAAAAGTTTGACCATCAATAGCATTCTGTCTTTTAAGACAGAAGAAAAATGACAGGAGATATTCACTGTGGATAAAGGACAGTTTGTTCTGAGTTTTTCTAAAAATAAAGGAAAAGAAATGGTACAGAAATTCAGAAAATAACTTGGTGAAAGGTATGTTTTTATTTTAAAAAACATCTGTTGCAAACACTTACCATCTTCAGGCCAGCTCTAGGTCCCCATTGTGAGACTGTACCATTCCATAGCTCTGTAACTTCTCCCAAAAGCCACCAGAAATCACTCTTCTCACCCAGCCTCCCCTCCACACTCCCAGAATCTCCCTAACTTCTCCATCTCATGCTGCAGGATTCCTAACCTCCTCAAGGGAAGCATTAACAGCAAAACTTGCTGCAGTTCTGGTCTCTGCAAAGGCAGACACACACAGTTCTAAGCTGCTGGTTGCAGAAGCAGGAGCACAAGGTTGCAGCCACGAGGCAGGTTTGCTGCCAAGTGGCTGCTGCCACAGCAGAGCAGTGGATCAGAAGCAAAATCCCAAGGAAGGCAGGGAGGGATCAGGATAAGTCAGGCTAAAAGCCTATTTCAAATCCTGCAGGACAGCTGGTACCCTAAACTTAACAGGGGGCATGGCAGCCTTGCCAAGCTTTTCCCACCATGGCTAATCCATCCCCAGGAGATGACAAGCTGGCTCAGCCTACAGCTGCCTGGCACAGGTGTTGAAACCTGAAAGTCTTTCCAAGCCAAACCAAAACCCCTGGCCTCAGCCCCCTGCTCAGGGGCAGGATCTCCAGCTGCTGAGAAGCAAGACCTCACAGATCACAAAGTGAGCATTAAAATACACAGTGGAGTAAAAGCTGGGATAAATCTGGAATTAGGCACACAGGGGAACTGAGACAGTGCTGGAGACAGGAAATGAGTCCTGTGGTTTTGCACCCTTCCAAGAAAATCCCCATCAACCAACAGGTAGAAGGTGCTGTGCCACCATTCAAACACACCAAAAGGAGTGTTTGAAACCCACAGCCTTGCTGGCTAAAAGCTTCCATATGCAACCACCATACATTTTCCTCAGTCCTCCCTGCTCTCACAGTGATACAGAACAGACCCTTCAGAGATCAAGTGGGCCATTGCTGGAATTCACCTGACCTCACTGACCAAATGCCACCAGCAAGTCAATGTGCCAGCCTTTGGAGATGGGACTATGTGAAAATCTTGGAGCACCTCTCTGCTCCCACAGACCCACATCTTGAAGCAATCTTCCTCTCCACCCAGAGCTAAAGCCCAGAGCCAGCCCCTGCCCTGACAGACTCATCAAGCCCATAGCACAGGGGTCAAGTTGCCAGTTGCTCTGGCACAACACACACCACAGAACAGCCTGCCAACTCAGAGGGCTCCCCACAGACTGCAACCAGTATTTCAACTGCCAGGTGACCTTGGGTGACAAAGCCATACATGGGGCCCCAAAGGGAGAGAGGCTGAGGGTCATTTGGGCTCATGTGAGCCTGCTGAGGAATGGCACCACCAGCAGACTCAGAGCTCTCCAAAACTGCTCCCACTAGTCTGGAAGGACAAGCACCACCACAGCTGTTGGTACTGTGAGGAACACTCTGGAACTGCCAGAGACCACTACTGGGCGAGGGTAAGGAGCTGTCCCTGAGCATAGCCAAAATAGTCCACAAAGAGTTTAGGACATCTGGAGCACCCTGGGAAGATGCTGAATGCCTCTGTTCAGCTGGGGAACTCCATCATATCCTACAGAGTCCCCAGGGCACTGTAGCAACCAACATCAGAGTCAGCTGTCACTCTTCTGTCATGATGAGCCAAGCAGCCCTGAAAGCCCAAGGCCAAACACAAGCAGCCCCAAAGGTGGTCACAGTGCCAGAGTGGCAGCTGGCCAAGGGCAGCAGTGAGGATGGCAGGACAGGAACACAGGGCATTAGGTCCAGTCCCTGCCATGCACAAAGTCACATTGTCTGTCTGATTTAAAAGTTTCCTGAGCTCCAGATTTGGGGTGATGGTCAATGGGCCATTGTGCCCTGGACTCCTGGAGTGGCTCATCTCCTTGGTGCTAAGTAAACAAAGACCACCACCTCAAAAAGAAGACAGTTACATTTACATTAGAAAAAGCCATGATGTCAACAGGGAAAGAGTGGATGCTGAATTCCATTCTCCAGCTCTGAGCCCCTCTGGACCAACACAACAGTGTCTGTTTGGTGCTGCTTCCTTTCCTGCCTGAAGAAGGCTTTGGGGCCAACATATGCTGCACTGCTGCCAGCAAAGCAGGCTGGGCTAAGTCTGCCCTGGGGAGATATTCCAGCTATGGTGAACACCAGGAGGTTGACAGCTTGTTAGGAAAGGCAGGAGGGAGTGAGGCTGGCGGGTGGACAGCTTGTTAGTCCATGCTACTTATTGACAGCTGCCTACACATTTTTAGTAGGAGTGACAATTGTTTTTTGTTAGAGGCACACATGAACTTTCTCACTCTGCCTGTCTGTAGGCCTCTTGGACAGTCCTGGGAAGGCAATGTGATCTCAGCAACAGCCAGACTCTGTGCAGCTCACAACAGCCCTGGCACACACATGCAGGGGTGGGTTCCACACTCAGTGCTAGCAGTACCTGAAAAACGATCGGGGCAGGGACTGCCGCTTTCTCAGGGAGCTCCTGCCCCCCCGGTGCCCACCAGCAGGCAGGGTCTGACTCCTCTGAAACCGAACCTGCCTGCTGCAAAGAAAAGAGAGCTGAGGGGAAGCAACCTCCAGGGCTCTGGAGAGGAGCAGCCAATGCATCTCCTTCCATAGCCCCACGGGCAGCAGTCATGCCCCACTGCATGTGACAGTGGCCTCCAGCTGAGAGCACGACCTAAGAGAAACAACCAAGCTCAAATCACACAGCAGCACCTTTGAACCCAGGGGGCTGCTGAATCCTCTTGGTGCACCTGTGATGTGTCTCACATTGCTCTGGAAGGTATCAGGAGTACTGCCATCCCCCTCAGCTCTAAGACCTGCTTTCTTCAGCCCAGACACTCAGCTACAGATTCCACAGCTGGCTTTGGACACAAATGTGAAACCATGGAGGTGTCAGCAGGCTGAGATATGATCTGCTCAGAGGCAGGTGACTGGTGCCCTGACAGGATCTTGCCTAGTGCACAAGTCTACTGTGCCACATCTGCTGCCTTGCATGGACACCCTGGGAGACTGGAAATGGTGTTAGATGCTTTAATATGAATCACTCCAATGCCTTCTGCTGGACTACACAGGCTTGACTTGATGTTCACACTTGATTTGTAACCTCCAGGGAAGGTGGTATGGAGTCCTGCTGCAGTTTCATATTCTGTGCATTCTGAGGGCTGTGTTCAGCAGAAAACTTGGCAGTCAGCCTTCCTGGACTCACAAAACAAATCCCAAGACACAATTTAGGGATGTATGGTCTGCAATCTCTACTGCATCCCTAGCTCTGCTAAATGGAAAACAGGGGTTTAGGCTTTGATACTTTCCAGTTCCCTGGCCTTGTTTCTGATCCACTCATTTCATGCTTTTATTGCTAGGGTTGTGTAATGTGTGTATCTCCTGCAGTTCTGCTCCTTGTAAAGTCCTTCCCAAAGTAAATTTGTCACACCAGCATCAAAGCAGTTCACAGTTCCTCACTCCCCTTCATACAAACTGCATGTTGTGAGGACTTTGGGGGCAGGTTATCCTGGCCCTTCTACCCAATGCTTCTTGTCAGGCCTCCTAGGATATCCCCTCATCCTAGGGCTGTGTGCTCTTGATGTGCTCTTGCCTAATTGTTCTGGCAAGGAACATGTGAAGGGCAGGGAGGCAAGGGGAGACACAGTGTAGGTGTGCCAGGACAGCCTCAGCAGGCCCAGGGGCTGCCCAATGCCCTGAAAAGATTAGACACTGCTTCACAGGCTCAGCCTCCCAACCCAACCTCACAAGAAGCAGGATCAGAGTGGGCTGATGGAGGAGAGCTTCACCACCAAGGCAGCTGGGGAACGTCTGAGGAAAAGGAAAACAGTGTGTGGGAGATCTCCCAGAGCTGGAAAGCTGCTCCTTTGTGAGTGGGCGAAGCCTGGCTGGCTGAAAGTGCCCCTGACCCCTGGAGCTCCAGGGATGCTCCTGGGATCCAGGCAGGCCTGACACACTGCCAAAGATAGAAGAAAGTCATCTCAGGAGAGAGGCTGGGAGAGCCACTCCCTCTGGGCAAACTGAGAAAAGCCTTTGCCATGGTGAGGGAAAGAGCACCCAGCTCTGTGTGGCCATGTCTCAAGAGACTCCTAATGGCAATCGTTTGTAGGAGTGGGACACAGGACCAGAGCAGCCTCTGCTTGCTCTCCACCATCCCTCAGGGCCATCTCAAGGACCTGCCAATGAGCCAGTGCTAGGAGCCAAGCTGCTGAGAGCTCCAATGGGCTTCTGCCTCCCCCAGCAACGCTGTGCTCTCAGACACTGCACCAAAGCACACCCAGCACACCCCACCTACAGTCACAGCTAAACATCAGGGCCTGAGACATCCTGTTACTGAGAAACAGCCCCTCCTTGGGGCATGGGGGCAGCCAAAATCTGTCTATAAGCAGCAAACACCATTCATTGTTTGGTCACCAGCATCTTCCTCCCAGGACCTGCCTCCTCACATACTACAGACAGGCTACACAGCACCACTGGGATTCTACATTGGGGACCAACCTGCACCCAACCCTTCCACAATCTCACAAGGTAGCACGGGAGTCACCCCTAACCCTGCTGTGACAGGCGATGGGATGAGCAGAGAATCATGTATCCACAGCTCCAGGATGGCACTGGAGGGCAGAACACACCGCAGCAGGCTCCAGGAGCTCGGTGCCTCACCTCCTGATGGTCTGGGTGATGGAGGTCTGTCGCTGCAGCGCGGGTCTCCGGGCGGGGTCGTGGGGCAGGGACGGCACTCGGCTGTTGTCGGCCGGCATGCTCACACTGCGCAGGAACGCCTGCCGCCGCGTCGGCTGCGGGAACAGCAGCGAGTCAGAGCTCTGCGAGTCAGCAATCCAACAGGTACTGCATCACCCCCTGCAGCACAGCCCCCTGCCTGCTGGCTACCCAGATCACACATCCTACACCACTCCACAAGGTCAACAGAAGCACAGTCAGTGGGATCCGCTCCTTAAGTGGCTCTGGATCTGCACTAAAAGCCTGTGAGAGCTGTGGGTCTGTAGTTGCTGCCTGGTGCAGCCTAAGCAAGCTGGGAAAGGCTTTGTTCATAGCCTAATTGTCTGGGCACACTCACATGTCTTGGCTAAAAGTCCCCTACCAAAGGTGACACAACTCAGCAGGCTGTTCTCAGCTCTTACAACTGCCTCCCCAGGGCTGTTCTGGATTACATTGTATCAGCTCAGCAGAAACACCATCTCCCATTTGTACAGGGCAGGCTGAGCAGACTGCCCCTCTGGCAAGCGAAGCTCTGATCGATCCTCTGGTCAGGCACTGTCTGTGCCTCAAGACTATTTCAGCCTCTCTAGCCCAGAAAGCGAATGATTTCTACTTACATTAACAGTTTTGACATCTTTTACGTAAAAGCAGTGCACAGATACTCAGGTTGTAAGTCAGAGGAGCACACAATGCACTCTTATCCTGACAGCCTGGGCTGTGCACACAAGACCCCAGAGAACACCACCTCCAC
The DNA here is from genome assembly GCA_013398995.1 of Alaudala cheleensis. NCBI lineage: Eukaryota > Metazoa > Chordata > Aves > Passeriformes > Alaudidae > Alaudala > Alaudala cheleensis. The sequence goes on from VWYE01003791.1 coordinate 218,365, forward strand.
CAGCTTCCATTGTAAGCACAGAGTGTCTCTCCAGGTGCCCAGCTGGACTTAGAGATTCCAGATAAGGGAAGAGCCATCAAAGCCTTAAATATTTGATTCAGAAGGTTTCAAGCTGCGCTGGTAAAACCCTGAACTCCACTTCTAATCCCTACAGACTGACCTCCAAACACTTTCCTTCCAAGGGAAGACCAGAACCAAGATTTATCTGCCAGGAACTGTCACATAAGTGAAGTGCATTTGAGTCTCTGGATCACAGAATGCTGAAGAGGACACTTTATGCTGTTCCAAGTGCAACAGAAATTCCTATTTAAGACAAACTTGTTCTCAGCCCCCCCAGGGAAGCTGTATAACCCTCCATTTCTCTAATGACTAAACTATTTTTCATGTAAGTGACTGAACCCAGGCCCTGCACACACCCATAGAGCTGGGCAGCAAGAACCCCCTGGCTCTGTCTATAGTGCACAAAGTCTCTGTTCCTGCAGCAAGGCCACACAAGCAGCCAGCATTCATAGCCAGGTCTCACCTCTACAGCAGTTTTTAATACCTTGTAGCAGGTATTCCTGATATTCTTCCCATGCCCAGCACAAATAAGGGTGTTTCACTCTAATGCTTTGCACAGTTCCTATTAACCTATCACCTCATCTCTGCTCCAGCCCCCCTCAAGGTTATGTGTTTCTCATCCCACATGGTCCTCTTATGTTCCTCATGCTGCTAACAGCTTTGTGTTGCCAGTAACTGCTCTTTGCTGTTACTGATGAAAGTCTGTCATTATCTTGGCTATTCATAAGTCAGATTCATACCCTGCTCACTTCAGCACAAGCTCCAGCACTTCCAGGCCCCTGTGCTTGTCTGGGAGATGTTCAGTCCTCCAGTCCCCTTAAGAAATGCTTGTTTGAATACCTCACTCTCATATCCCAGCCAAGACACTTTTCACAATGCCCACATCCAAACAGTCACATCCACTGATGTGAGCACATCAGCCACCCACCCTCATCCCTCCCACATCCCCTTCATGGGGAGTTAATTACTGCTCATAAATTCACTCAAAGGCTCTGCCCTTCTTATGTGGCCTCACAACCCGCCACCACACGCTGCCTTTCCCTCAGCCAGGCCTGATGGGGACCCCAGGCACAGGGCTGCTCCCAGCACATCCCTCCCCAGCTGCACAGACCCTCCCTCCTCCCCAGTCCCTGTACCTGCACGGGCTGGGGGAGCTCCTCTGGCACAGGCAAGGGCACTGGCACGGGGATGTCCAGCTTTAACCATGGCGGCTTCTTGCGCTGTAAACTGCTCGTGCTGTCGTGTCGCGCCTCCGACATCGTCCCACGCTCGTCCTCAGGCCTGGGAGAGGGGAGACACCACAGTCAGGAGGGAATCTGGCTCATTCCTCACAGCCCATGCTGGCAGGGTGAGCAGAGCTCTCCTCCCAGCTGTGAGTGACAGGCCCCAAGGCTCCTGTGGGATGAATTCCCAAAGTGCCTCAGGAGGGCTCAGAGGTCACAGCGTGTGCCCACATTGGTCACTGAGCACCTGACACTCAGAGGACACAGAGCCTCGAGCTGGATACAGAGACTGCAGTCACAAGTGTGAGTCGCCTCCCATTAAGATTTTTGCTGAGACTACTGTGAGATCCAGATTCCTTAAGAACAAGCCGTGAATTAAATCTTAATGAGATCTGGATCCAGACCAACCAGCTAAGTAACTGCAGTATCAAAAGCCACTGACCTCCCTCTAAAACCAGCTTGTGACTCACAGACACCCTTTTCTGCCCACCCAAAGCCAACCACCACACTTTCCAACCCACCTACCCCTTAGCAATTAACAAGCGGCCATTTCTCATCATTGTTACTAATCTCTTTTAAATGTGGTGATTTTCTAGAAACACAACACAGTGCACAGAGCAATACCAGTATAGCATGAACATTAGAGAACTGGCACTAATCCTGAACTAAGAGTGGTTTTTCATACATAAATAATAATGATATGGTATTTAAATAAAAACCGCTGTGTAATCCCAATGCCGCAGTGAGCAGAGTGACTCGCTGTCATCTTGCCCACTCTGCTGCAGTTTTGTCCTCCTGTCTGGGACCACAGGAGTCTTTTAGGCTGGAAGAGCCCCCACTTCACTGTGCACACTCAGAGAAACAATTGAGAAAACAGATTTCACTGGAGGCAGATGAGCTCAGATACCTCCACAGGTACCTTCCAACCTAAATTACTCTACAAGTTTGTATTTCTTCCTCTCCTAACACACACACAACTTCAAGTGAACAGTGGAAAGCATGTGTGCTGAATGGGACAACAGATTCCGTTCCCTCCCAGCTCTCTCCTTGCATGGCCCTGGCCTGGCCTATGGCCCTTAGCCACAGGGGACAAAAATAATCAAGTGCCCCAGCCTCTTCACCACAATGGACAGATGGAATAAGCAACCAGTTAAATCAGCAGGCACACACACTTTGACAGGGAGTAAGAGAAAAACTCAACTGGTATTAAAACTTAGTGTTCTTACAGTGTTAACACAGCCCATTTATTTTAAATGCAGACCGAGTTTAACACGTAAGGATTCTTCCTTGAGGGAGGCCACGTCCTAGGCCAGGACCAGAGGCAGAGGGATCTCCACCCTCTGAGACATTTGGCACGCAACAAAACAAGGCCCTGAGCTGCCTGAATTATCCCAGCCTTGCAGTGGCTGAGCCAGTCAACCTGCATGGGTACCTCCCAGCCTAAATTAGGCACTGGTTCTCTGAAACGTGCAGTGCCTTGCAGGGCATTTCCACCAGATTCCCACAGCCCCCCGCAGCTGCTCTGGAAAGGGAACTGCACACACCACGGCAGAAGATACAAGGCAGGGGGGCAGGAGGGGGGAAATAGGTCACCAAATGGGAGTGGGGGATGATCTGGATTGGGTTAGGAGAGAATCTCATCTAAAAGGAGCTGAAGGGCAGCTGCTGGTTCAGTCGCGCGAGCTGGGCCGGCTGCCAGGAGCGCTGTGCTCAGCTGAGCCGGAACGACAGAAAGGGAGGACTCAGCTGTAGGTGGATGAAGGTTGGGTTTCAGCAAATACCACAGGCCCCCAAAAGTCTGGGAATTCATGATCTAGCCTGTACAGACATGCCCTTCATACATGCACCACAGTCCTGCTGCACAGATGCAGTGCTGTGCATGAGAGGGACACAAATCCTTCCCTCCCTCCCCGCCGAGCTGCAGGGTGGCTAAACACAACTGTTCCAACTTCCTATAAGATAAAAACAGTGAGAGTGTTAGGGGAACTCCTGCCTGTGCTTGGTATGAGTAAATCTGCTATGACACACAATTTACTGAAAGGTCTTGCAAATTTGTCTTCATGGTGAGGTCAGAAAGCAAAGCACACTTCTCACACCTGAAAGACTCCAGCCAAGAGCTTCAGCATTTACCCCTGAGGATCATAAACACAACATCTCCTCAAGGTGTCCTATCAGAGACCAGCCAAGAGAGACAGAGCCACCACTCTGGCACGACCAAACACAATCTATTTCACACAGCTCAAGAGCCTCCTTCCTGTTCCTTCAAGGGCAAATTCAGAGCTTCTGAAGTAGCAACTCAGCTTTTTCCAGCATCTCACCACTGAGCCAACATCACTCAACATCCTTCCTGTCTACCTACAGAGCTGCCTTTGTGAGCAGGAGCTCTGGGTGTAAAGAATAGAAAAGTGGAAGATTTGTAGCTTTATCAATCAGTGAGGCCAAGCCAGGAAGACAGAGGATGAATCACGCCTGTATTGCCCGAAAGTTGCTGCAATAGCGTGAAACCCTGTGAACAACTTCTGATTAAATCTGTTTTCAGCTTCCCCTCCTAAATTGCCACAGACCACAGTCAGCGAGGTTCATGTATCTTCACTGGCTTCCTTGCCACCCTTGCAGACCAGCACATGGGATCTCCAGGGTGTACATACCTGCCAAAGAGCACAGGGCATGCACACACAGGGGTCAAGCCTGTGGCCTTACAATTACCCCCAAAGTCGACTCAACTTTGTACTTTAGGCAAGGTGAAGATCCCAAGATGAAATTCACGTTCTGACAGAGCAATAGATTGCTCTGCTTTCTCCCCACTTCAGCAGTTAAAGAGTTCTTTAGGTACCAAAGCATAAAAACGCATATATAATAATTGTCTAAATGCATTCACTACTTACACCCCAGGGTGTTTGCAAACAGAGTTTCCAGGGTGGCTGCAAACAGAGTACATAGGAGCAAATCCCTCTATCAGTTCAACCTTCTTTACTCACTTCCTAGGAAAGGAGTGCAGTGAAAGCAGAGCTGTTCAGCATTCCCAACTCCCTGTGTGCATTTGGAGCAGCCAAAAATAAACCTTACAAACACCTAAGACTGGATCAGGTCCTGCCAGGGTGAGCACTGTGAATTCTGTATGCATAATCAGCCACAGCCCAGGTCAGGCAACTGCCTCTGCCCCAGGCACAAAAAGGCCTGGGGTATGGTCATGAGAGACAGGTCTCCAGGGGTCAACGGGGAGCCTGAATTTGGATCCAGCTGAATATACAGATATATGGACTAGATGAGCATCAGTGCATTGCTGTGTGCACAGAAGTACAGCAACATGGTCCATCAGCCATGGCATGGCAGGTAACACCCCTTATTGCACCTGGCCCTCACTCAAAGTGCTGCAAATTTCTCTCTCAGCACTGCAGTGAAAGCACTTGCTGAGCTTCTGACCCCTTGGTTACTTCTAGGGGTCAATGTTCCAGTGTCCCTGTATTTCATCAGGCCAGTGGGCTTTGTTCCAAAGCTGACTGCATTGATACATATTTTGTTTGAATGGTCCTATATTTCCCAGTACTGTCAAGAGGCCACCAACAGCAGCAGGCTGGGAACACCCACAGCACAGCCATGCAGGGTCAGGCTCAGTGTCCCTCTGAAGCCAGTATCTCATTTCCAACTGACATGCCTGGCACAGGGTAGGAGTGCAGGATCACTCCACAGTCCCGTCTCCCAGGACAGAGCCATGGCACATGCTATGAATAACTCACAGGCTTCTTATGCCAGAAATGTCTTTGCATGTAACAGTTCTGTATCCATCTCTATATCCATCCAATGGTTGTTATTCCAGATTTTATCCAGCTCATTTTTTTAATCCAAGCAAACTTCTAGTATTCATAACTCCACATGACAAAACTCCAGAGCTGAAACACATGTTGTGTGACAAGTCTGCTGCATCTCATCTGCAAACCTGTCATTTCCTGGGTTCACTTGTTGCTCTGTAGTTCTTGGGCTAGAAGAGTGATCAGCTTTTCCCTATCCTCTTTCTCCATGTAGTCCTGACTCTATAGATCTCTTCCATGCTCTTCCTACATCCCCTCTTCCCACACCCACATCCAGAAGGTCAGTCCTCGTACAGGGGCTGTTTCAGACCTCTTGCCTGTGCTTGCTTTGTTTGGACTCTTCCACCAGCAGCACAAAACTCAGGAATATGCAAACACAAGGCTGAATGAGAGGTATTTGCAAATCCAGTTTCTTCTACCTGATCAGCTGGTAGCAGTATAAAAATTATTAATAATATCTCTTTCAATTAAAATAAATAAAAGGGAAAACTTATCAATGGCAGATAGTCTGGGAAATTCATCTTCAAGAGGTCTGTGCAAGGTCACAGAACCAGAATGAAAGGCAAATTCACTGTGCTGTGGGTCAGGCTAAGAAAGGGGGAGAGCACATTAAATACCAAAGTTGGCACATGATCAAGGAAAGCTGCTTAGTGAAATCTGCTGACCCAAAGAGCAAGGGAAAAGCTTTGTCCAAAAGCCTGAGCATGTTCCTAAAACTGACAGGCATCCTAAATACATTTAGAAGCTCTCACAGTCATTTCAAAGAAAGACCATCCTTCCATTTAAACAGACAACTGAAGCTATTCCCACGTTGATTTCTTTTCTTCCAAAATCTCCATTTTACCAACACTCCCATTTAAAATAAAGCTGACTTTTTTTCCCCCCCAAGAAACACTCCGAACAAAAACCAAACCAAAACAAAACTCCAACTTAATTCAACACTACCACACAAACAAACAGCATCTGCTTTTTCCAGCACCGCTGCTCGTCCCCAGCACAGTTCCTACAGACAGCCCCAGGAGGTAACAGACACCGGGGTTATTCCGCTGCAATCCGATCCGTGCTCACACTCCAGCTGTTTTCTTCCATTTTTCAAGCCCCATCACTGCAACAATTGTATTTACAGTGCCTGCTACACAAAGTCCCAGGCAAGCCCCGTGTACCTGAAGGGGTCTGTGCACAGCTGTTCTGGCTGAGGCACAGGAATCCAGGTGGACACAGCAAAGAAACCAGGATACTCAATGTGTTCTCCAGACAGGATGAGCCAGAGGAGACAGCTCCTGGCTGTGCCTCTCTCTCCAGGAGGATTGTTGCTGGCACAGCAAGGAAAAGGCAGGAAGTCCAAGGACAAGAGGAGCAGTGGGGTTTCAGTCTCATGGCTGCCAATAAAACCATCTCACATGGATCAGACCCAAGGAGTTACAAACAATACCCCAAACACCAGGCCTGAGCCAGCCCTTTGAAACAGGCCAGATGGAGGAGCTGAGGGCAGGCAGGGATGGGGAAGGTGGGACAGGCCTGTGGCCCTGCACTCTTGGGGAAAGCTGCTAAGGGCACAGCAATACCCAGGCTTTGGCCAAGACCACCACCACTGCCCACCCTAAGGAAATACCTGAGAAATGAAACAAGGCCATCAGCACTGGCCAGGGCCCTCTCCTGCTTTCCCAAGGCTGGCTGCTGAGCTGGGAATTGCTGTAAGGCTTTGCAGACCCACAGGCTGCCACAGCAGAAGCTGGGTCTGAGCAGTCCAAGCAGCTCTGAGCACAAGCCTGGCAGAGAGCTGTGCAGACACACTGCCCTTTGAGCCCTGTCCCCAGGGAGCTGGCAGCACTGCCATTCCCACACACACCCCTCTGGCCCTCTCACTGCTCTCTGCCATGCACAAGCTCTGCCTGAGTGCTGGTAGGGGCTGATGCTGCTTCCAAGAGCCTGCACCAAATCACACAGGCAACAGCTCCTCAGGGCTCTGGTCTCTCCTCACAAGCAAACCCATCTGCCAGCTAGCTGCTGCCCAGGCAGCAGGCTTGCCTCACTCCACTGAGCCACTACAAGGGGTTTTACCAGCACAAACTAACCCTAGTAAATTAGTTCCCATTGATCTGGCATCCCTAAGAGGCTCAGACAGTTTCAGATAAGCCCTGTGCAGCCAGGAGAGGAAGGGTAGGACCAGCCAATTCAGCGATGGCTCAGCATGATGGCAGCTCAGGTGACACATCAAATACAGGCCTGAGCCATTGTCCCCTGCCTGGGTGAAATTGTCCTACTCCATCCCCACTGGGGATCTCACCATGAACCACTTAATTGAATTTGCTGAGAAATACCAACCAAAACTGCCTGGTTTGGAAGAGGCCAGGCAGACCCCTAGGCAGGAAATGGGAAGCTACTTTGGGTTGGTATTTCATGCAAAGCCTTGCAGAGGGCTGCTATTCAAAGAGGCACAGCAGGAGGGCAAAGCTTCAGCTGAGACCCACTGAACTTGGAAAAGGTTCAGCTGCATGCAGAGGGTTTTAAGTACAGTACAGGTAATGAAAACATCCACCAGGGAAGTGTGAATGTACAAGAGCCAATCCCATGATCAAGAAAGGAGACCTGATGTCCCTTTGAGCAACTGATTTTCTTGACTTTCAGAAAAACATGAAGGTCATGACGGAAATCAAACAAAAATGAATTCCTGAACACCAGCACTAAAAGTTTTCAGAGCAGCTTCAGCTGGGACCCGAAGGTTTGGTGCCCTCATATAGAAGAGAGATGAAAAACAGGAAGCTCAAAAACCTTGTCTGATTTCTGTTAATCTCCAGATCTGTAGCTGAACTCCTTCAAATGCAGGTTAAAAGATGACCCCCAACTGCAACATGCAAACACTCACAAGCAACAGGCTGATCTTCAAGGTCCTTCTGTTGCAGCAAAAAAAGGGCAAAATAGTAACAAGAACTCAGAAATCAATGCTCAAAATTCAAGCTAAAAAGATGTCTCAGACACTTGAAAGAGATGCAAGCCAACAGAAAAAGCAGTGACCCAGCCCTGTGTGCTGCCCTCCTCCTCCTGCTGGCACCAGCATCCCCACAGCTGTTGGGTGATCCACACTGGGAACCGACCCACATGAGCTCAGAAAAGGGCTTGTTCCAGCCCCAGCTCCTTCCCACATGGCTCCACAAACACTTGTGCCAGCAGAAGGAAAGGGGAAGAAGCAGGAACAAACAGAGCAGCTGGAGCCAGATGACTGGACTGCTTCTCAAGGCAGTATAGTTTGAAGTGATTGTTGAAAACATGGCCAAAACCTCAGATTTGCAGCACTGTGGGAAGCCAACAATTACCCCAGGGAGGTGGTGGGTTCAGCATCTCTAAATAACCTTCTGAGAATCATCCTCAGTGCAGGTGTTGAGTGCAACAGGAATAAAACACTACTGCATCACCAAAGGCAGAGTGAATTTTTTGGTGGGGTCATTAGATGGGAAATGATCCAAACCATCCACAGTTTCTCCAGAGCTGACAGCCAAGCCTCACGCCCGGGCAGCTTCCACAGAGGGGCTCCCAAGGGAGGAGCTTCCCCTGCTCACCCATGGCCTGCAGCACCCACAAGGAAGGAGGTGGAAGGGAACAGAGCAGGATGGGCAGAGAGGCCTTTTCCATCTCCTCAGCACGTGTGGCCCAGAAGACAGAGGCAGGTCTGCAGCAGCAGCCAAGCACACCCAGGGCCCATGCAGGGCACAGGCAATGAGGGATCTCCAACTCCACCTTCCAGAGCAAAGCCAGCTCAGAGCCATCTACAACCTACTGAGATACCAGCAAGGGCAAGAGCCTGCACACAAACCAACCAACAGCAAGGGGGGAGCAGTGGAAAACCTTCTGGAGCCCTTTGGCACCTTCACTCTGTTTATGTCTCCCTGTGAGCACACCCTGTGGCTTTGCCACCACATCCCAGAGCCACATTTCCAGCAGCCACATCCTAAAAGTCTGGTCACAGCCTGTCCCTTACAAGCTCCATCAGGGCACAGCATGATGAGATACCTGCCAACAGCTCCATGATGGCACACCAAGCTCTGAGCAGCATTCCCATTCCTTGGGAAGCCAGCAGAGCCAGCACTGCCTGGTCCTCCAAAGGAGCTGTTCCACCAAGAGATCCATCACCAGCTACCAGAGGAAGGATCACCCATGCAAGCCTTGTTCCTGCAGCCTGGCTGAAGGTAACCACAGCTGCCTGTTGTCTCAGTGGTGCCTGGGCTGAGCCAGCAGAGCCTTTTGCTCAGGGGTCTCCAGCAGCCTCAAAGCAGAGTTGTCTCAGTGCTCTGCACGAGTCTGCACCTTCTTCAGGAAAGAGTGATTACAGATACTATTTCAGTGCACATTTAACTCATTTAAATGATTCAGTGGGACTTCAGAGGACCCTGTTCCAGATTTATATCCATTACCAGTAAAACAGATGCCCAGTTAAGTTCTGGCTGACCCACAAGTACCATGGGCACAGTCATTGCCTCAATTATACAGCAAGGTGAGAGTCACAAAAAGGCTTCTGTCAGTGCAGCCATGACCTCACACTGGGAAACAAAAGACAAAACCTAACAAAGGTATCATTTTCATTGAAATTCTGCATTTTGAATTTTTTTCTAGCAGCTCTCATATTCATCACCAGTGCTGTAAGGGTTCAGGACACAAGGCAAGCTGGGAACACAGCACTGGGATGACACTCAGGACAGAAGTAAACACTGGCTCTGGCTGATTTTGGAACAGCTGCTGCCTGTGCACCCAGCTCAAGAGCAATTTTCTTGGTAATGTGTCTTAGTGATTACAACATTGTTCATTTAGAGAATACAATATCAATAAACAATTGATGGAAAAGCAACCTCCCCTAAAAAGATCAGAGTAAGCCAAACCAAAAATTATGTTAGACTAAAAGCTACTCATCCTCTACCCCAAAGACTCTGGGTACTAAAAGCAGCTAAGAATCACTGTTTGTGGAGCTAAATAAAAACATTTCAATGGCAAAGGAGATCAAAACTGCCACAAATGACAACATTTCCTATGGAAAGTTACATAAAACCATGCTGAATAGCAACCTAAAAACATCTTAGAGGAAATAACAATAACAAACACTGGAGCCACCAGAAGACAGACTTTATATTCAGAAGGATGGAAGCCACAGAGTCATTCAGAACAGCTTTCTTGGAGTGTTCCTTTGAAACTCAGAGCATCCTCACTCCCCATCACACACCTGCTTTGTCCAGCACCACCACAGTTCTGCTCACCTGGGTACAAATGAGAGAATAAAAAATGCCCACAGGAGCCAAGGCCCAGGGGAGATCCTTCAAAGGACCAATTAAACAGCCAAGAATTCAGAGCAGAGCTGGTTTGGCTGGAGTTGCTGCTCCTCACTTTTAGCTGATGTAGCCAAGGACACAGGAGAGCCACCCTGGTGCTCTGATTTCTCCCCTGGCTCATGCTTGATAGCCAGGCACACACCATCTCCTGTGGTGTCCAACTGGAAACAGCTGCAGGAAGAGCTTGTCTTGCTCTGCAGGTGTGTGCACACCTCTCCACATTCATCATGTGCCCAGTGCAACAACTCATTCATAATGCAAATAGAAGTAATCATAATTCTAGCTTGCTTTAGCAAAAGAAAAAAAAAAGAAGGAAAAGAAAATTCGAAGTGAAGCACACTTCTTCAGTCTGAGTGAATGGCACATTCTTGCTCACTGTTCTCCCTGAAATTACAGTCCCAGAACAGCCAGAGAAAAGGAAGGTACACTCACACTTTTTGGCAGAGCAACTCACAGTTTTCTAGAGTTTACTTGAAGGCTTTGAATTTAAGCAAGGATTAACAAACGTCCATGTGCTGATTGCTACAGGGCAGAAACTCCCGAAATTCAGAAGCTGCATTTGTCAACCCAGCTGTCTAAGCCCTCCAGATTCTAAAATCCAAGCAGTTCTAACTTCCACTGAGCCAAAGCCAAGTAAGTGCCAGACCTGAAGGACTGTAAATGCAGCATCCTGTGCAGTTCCAGGATGACCTCATAGGGATTGTTCCTTTTTTAAAGGAAAGAAAACCTTCAAAGCAGGGATTGCTGCTGACCAGCAGAGCAAGGGGCTGGCTCTGAGCAGAGTGGAAACAGGAAGGGGAGGAGGTGGCAAAGGTAAGCTTTCCAGAAAAGGCAAGATCAGGCATGGCTTGCTATCTCTTCTCCCCCTGGGAAGGCTCCACCGTGCCAGGGAAGTATTGTGCAATGATACCTCAGACTTCTCTGAGAAGAAATTACATTTCCTTTAATAAACACTGTGCTTTAGAGATGCTCTGATTACTAAGGCAAGGTCTGTTTGTTGCTGAAGGCCCCAGAATTTAAGAACATATCCACTGCTCAAGTCTGTATCACCACACTTACAAGATCTCTTTGGTAGGCAAAAAGGAGCTGTAATTATATTTGAAATAAATTGTTTACCTAGATAGTTGAAGAGTGCATCCAAAGGAAATTACAGCAAAAACAAGCCCTATGTCAATCTGACATTTGCTGTCTCTGCAGCAAGCAGAGCACACAAGCACTGAAATGTGCACTCTTACAGATTTAGGAGATTTGACAGCCAAGGTAGATGTGAAGAATAAGCTCTCTGTCCTCATCCAGTAGGAAACAGACACTGTAACTCAAAAGGTTTTGATGTAGTTTGGATGATTTTGTCTAAATCTCAGCTGCTAATTTGCTCTTTGTCGCATCATTCCAACACACATTAAAAAAAATCACCTCCTCATTTCTACAGCAGCACGGACTGAAACAAGGATGAGAGGTGTGATTTGAAGCTTCAACCAGTCCTGGACAGCAGCAAGATGAGGAGGACCAAAGAAAGGAGCAAAGAGTCGGAAATCCCTGAAGTTCAGCTAACAAGGATGTGACAACAGGCAATCTGAGCACAGACGCAATTTCCACTTCTCCCTGTGGAAAGCTCACTTCCCGGTGGCACAGACCTGCTGCCTGTGAAAACAGAGAGGTTGGTAGGCAAGCCCTGCCCACCTCGGGCTGCACTGCAGGGAGGGTCTGCTCAAGTCCATGCAAACAGGTCTGGATAGTCTGAGCACACATCACACACCAAATTAGCCTGGGGTTCTTCGAGGACATGGAAACAGAGCTGCCAGCATGACCATGGGAAATGCTGCCAAACAGATCCATTTCCTTCCAAGGTTAAATCTTGCCTGTTGCCTGCCTAATCTCTTGGGACTAAGAGCTTCAGGGCTAAGACTGTCCCTCTTACATGTTATTCTCTCAGAGGGGAGTTACTGAGCACTAGTAGAGTAAGCAACCTGATGCCCACTCAGGTCTATTAGTTCTGAACAAGGCAAAAAATAAACAAAAACAAAACAACCAACCACAAAGCTAAAAAAAAAGCCTACCCCTGGAGAGAGAACTACCTGCACAACCCTGGACACCAGGGCTTCTCCTGCTCTGAAGAAAGAAACCATCTTCATCCTGCCTTCCAGCAGCACTGGGATATTTTACCCACAACCCAGACACAAATCCCATGAAATCAGGCTGCAGCACCCACAGCACACACTGAGATATTGTCACACAGCAGAGAGGATGCAACACAGCTCCTAGAGCAGGCAGGCAACACATGCATTCCATGGGTTCCTTAAAACTCCAACATGTACATACCCAGCAGCTGGGAGGCAACCTCACAGCAACAGTGTGAGATCTGCACAGTTCATGGCCCTTTCCTTCCAACTAGATGATGATAAATGTTAAACTTGGAGTCCAGTTGAAAAGAAAGGAAACGAATCCACATCTGAGCTCAGGGAAGATGTTAAAGAAGGAATCCATCCTTGAGTTTAAAGTATTTCTACTGAAATGGGTCACATACAGGCGACAGGCTGGTGGCTGCAGGAACAGCAATTAATAGAAGTGTCATGTCAGGTCACAATTAATGCTGGAACCTCTGAGAAAGGCACATGGTCTCCACAGGGTGCCAAAGCCTCCAGAGATAGCTATAGAAGAAAGGCAGCAACCACAAGGGAAGAATCTTATCAAAAGACTGGTCTGCTGGATAAAAGCCATAGAGTGGCAGATAAAGAAAAGTCAGATCTTCAGCTCACAGCCAGTCCTGCTTGGCAGGCACATCCCCAGCAACACAGGGGTCACACAACACACACTCTGCTCAACTCTTTGCTGGATTCACCGAATGGAAGAGGAAAACAAGCTGGTAATCCTGGTCATGTTGCCCATCTTAGGCCTTCACACAGCTCCTTACACACACCTTCACTTCTCCCTACCACAGTACTAACCAGGCTGTGCTTGCACTGTAGAGAGACCCAACACACTGAAGAGAATCAAACCTTTGCTAATTATATCTGAGCATGAGGGCTCTGTGCCCAGAATAAACTGTCCTATCATGCCACACTCAGCAGACCCTGCCTCTTTCAAGGGAACATGTCGGGACTTGCTGGCTACTTTCCGGGGCTGGATTCCAGAAGAACAGGACTGATGACCCCAAAAGGAATTCCTATTCCTGCCTGGCGACCTCGTGCAGCTGCAGCCTCTCACAGTCCCTGCCACGAAAGTGAAACGAGCTGTCTGCCAAGTCCAGTGACGAGGTGCTGGCCCTCTCTGAGGGACAGAATTCCTGCCTGAGGTGACACATCAGAGCCACACGGTCTCAGTACGAAGACACAGAGAGGACAAGCTTAGCCGAGAAGAGGTGTCTGCTGTGCTCTGCAGGCCAGCAAAACTCTCTTCATTCAAAGCTCATCCCCTTGGCTGAAGCCTACCCAGCACAGAGCAAGGCATTCCCAAGACCAGGGCCAGCCCATGGCTTTCCCCAGAACCTGAAAAGCCAGTTTGTAGGCAGATCTCTTGCAAGTGGATTGCAAAAAAAAAAAAAAAAGCCTGTCATGGGAAGTCCCAGAGCAGAACTAGTTTTGTGGGAGTTGCTTTTACGCTGCACAGCATCAGCCTCCTTTCATGGGAACGTACAGAAGCAGGAACAGCACAGGCACACGTCCACATGCCAGAGCTCTGCCTTCCTGGGGGCTCAGGACCAGTGAGCACAGAGACCAGGACAAAGCTGGGGACCTGTTCCAAATGCACAGCCCCTCCTGGGAGCCTGGCAGCATCCCAGATCGGAAATGGCACAGGCTCCCCAAGAGCCTGCACACACAGAAGAGACCTGGGCTGAGTAACAGGAGCCATGAGGATTTAGGGACATGAGGGATGCAGCAGGAGGGAGGGATGAAAGCTGTTATTAGAGCAACTGAGGGTTAAAAAAAAAAGGCAGATAAGCCCTTTCCTAAAGTCCATTTAACCATCAAAGCTTAAAGGAAGTATCTAAAGTTCACCTCTTTCTTCCAACTACATCAACCAATCTAACACGAGTCATCACCTCCTCCTGGCCGGCTCCCGTTAGCATCGGGAAGAGCTGGAGAGCAACATCTTCCATACACTGGAGTGGAAATGCAATTCTTCCACGGGTCTGCTCCCCAGCTTGTCCCAAGTGGGCCGTTTTTATCCGCATGGTCACAGCCCACAGGCAGCTACTTGTCCTTGCTGTCCTATCAGCGTCATGCAGTTAACACCCTGTGCTCCTTCCTTGTCCCACGCTTCATTCAGAAGCTTTGCTGCCTTGTCCCTTCCCGTTACGTGTGCCTATTTTTTCCCTTTACTGCAGAATGCACTTTTCTTCCCAGAGGAAATTAGCAGGCATGGGGACAAAAACAGGAAGAAAGGAAACAACTTCCTGCTTGCTCCAAGACCCGGCCTGGAGACATCCCTGACCAGCACCGTGCACCCCGCCACGAAGCCAACCCCAGGAGAAGCAGCAGCCACAGAACCGAGTCGTGCACTAGGACGAGCACCGGACAAAACTCATCTGTGCTGCCACTCACCTCTCCTGAGTTACACTGGAGAAAAACACAGGGCAAAATAAACGCATTGGGGAACTTTGACACTGCAGGGATGCGTGTGGCAGGATGGGGTTGCTCGCTGAGGAGCCCAAAAGGACTTGGCACTGAGGGTGCAATCCTGCAAAAGCTTTGGTCTCGCTCGCGTCAGGCTGCCGTGATCCCCCTGCTTCGTGCCAGCAGTGCACAGTGTGAGAACTCAGTTCGGGACTCAGATCCGGCAGGAAAACTAACCTTTACATTTAAAAAGCCATATATTTTCCACCAGCTCATCTCCCAAAGTCGCTACCAAAGTGCGGGTGCCAGCATCAGGGGAGGGACGGATGGGAAAAGCGTGGAGATGGGATGGACTCGGCTCAGCTGAAACAAGCCGTGAACGCGCACCTCCACCTACAGCCGAAAGCCCTGCGATCGCTCCCAACATCCAAACTC
>VWYE01003791.1:233835-245974 GCA_013398995.1 Alaudala cheleensis
AAGCCACCGGCCCGCCCGCGGCCCCCGCAGCCCGCGGCCCCCGCCTTCCCCGCTGCCTCGGCGGTGGGCAGCGCCCTTGAGCCCCGCCGCTGCGCTGGGCTGGCGCGGCTGAGCGCCGGCTCCCGTTAGCATCGGCCCTATGGGTGCTGGGAACGCTGCCCTGGCCGGAGGGAGCTGCGGCGATTCCCGTGCCGGGAGTCCCCTTGGCTGGGCACGGCTGAGCTGCCAAGTCCTGGCCCCGCTGCCCCCCACGGGAGCCTTCCCCATTAAGCCTCCCGCACACTGGGCTGCGATGCTCCCCGTCCCCTCACTCTTTCTTGCTGTTTCACTGTACTTTACTTTCTCTTCGCCCCATTCCCTTACACTTTGTGCTGTGTTTCCCATCAAGTCTTCACACCTCCTCTTCCAGCCATGTGGTTAGCGTATCATCCCTCCTCTAAGCTGTTTCTTTCCTCCCAGTTTAAACATTTTCCCCTTCAGGAGGGCATCCTCCCACCTAGATTGCTCAGCCATCCTCGCCTGTGTCCTGGGATTGCTGCAGAAGATTTCTCCATCCATCCTCCAAGGAGCATCAGTCAGCCCATATTGCTCACGCAGAGCTTTGCTGGAGCTCCAGCGAGGCCTGCAGGGTGCACATCCCTCTTGTGCAGGTCCCCAGCCCACAGCCCCAGATGCCTTCAGTGTTAGTAATAACCGGGGGGATGATGTTCCTTTCCCATCTCACGGCATCTTGCCCGCCGACCTGCGTGATCCAGACGAGCTGAGCTCATCGGTACCGCACCCAGCCCTGCTCGTGCCCAGGGCAGCCACGCGTCGAAGGCAGCCCCCAGAGAGCCCTGCTAACCATATCATGTCTCGTTAGCTAATGAGCAAACACAGAGCAGCCCCAGCTAGTCCTGGCTGAGGTGGAGACCAAATTGCACACAGAACCCTGACTGTCCGCAAAGCTTAACAGGCACAAATTGTTTTCAGATGTTTCTACCACATAAACAAGGAAAAGAAGCATCCAGTAANGATGATGTTCCTTTCCCATCTCACGGCATCTTGCCCGCCGACCTGCGTGATCCAGACGAGCTGAGCTCATCGGTACCGCACCCAGCCCTGCTCGTGCCCAGGGCAGCCACGCGTCGAAGGCAGCCCCCAGAGAGCCCTGCTAACCATATCATGTCTCGTTAGCTAATGAGCAAACACAGAGCAGCCCCAGCTAGTCCTGGCTGAGGTGGAGACCAAATTGCACACAGAACCCTGACTGTCCGCAAAGCTTAACAGGCACAAATTGTTTTCAGATGTTTCTACCACATAAACAAGGAAAAGAAGCATCCAGTAATGCACTCACAGGGCCCTTCAGCATCTCCCAGGAGGAACTCTCTGGAACTGGAGTAGGAATCTGACCCACCCCTGTTCATTCTGTGCCTCCTGCCAATAGTATGTGCATTTTGCAAGAAAAGCAAAGCTCTGTCACTGAAACGTGACTTCTTGCTCCTGTAGAACACTCTTGCAGACAGCACTGCTAACCCCTTCCCACAAATTCTTCTTCCCCAGTGCTTCCTTGCCCAGCTCCCAGACTCTGGATTCTTTTACCCAAGGTGCAGGAATCTGCAGAGCTGAATAAAATCTACCCTGTTGGTAAAGAATACACCTACCTTGCTGCCATCACCAGCCAGGGTGGTTCTCCTTCAGTGCACTGAGTCCTCCTAGCCTAAAATAGATGGAATAAGGTGACTTAAGGCCAGATTCTGACTGCTCAAGCACAAGGTGGTGAATGGCAGCAGTTCAGTGTTGAGTACCCACCATTCCTGGCCTGGAGCAGGTCATCTAGCTCAAAAACCTTGTTTGTTTTCTCCCTCTTCAGGGAATACGTCTATTTGAAATGTGGCCTCTGAGGACCAGCTGAAGGAGAGCTCTTTCCTGGTGCTTGTTATGTTTAAGGTGAACATGTGATTACATGAATTTGCTTCATTCTTCTCTGCTGGAAACTGGAATTTCCTCCCCACTTGAAACCCATGAGAAACTGTGATCTTGCCACAAGACATGGTTAAAGACCCAATGAAATAGATATCCATCAGCATGTGAATGCAGCACTTTCACTGCTGCAGCTTGCTAAAACTGCTTCAAGGCCTGGTGAGCCACACACCTGCCTGCTTCCAGCCAGGCACTGCTGGGTCTGCACCAGCCAGGAGTGGTGTAGAATGGCCCTCAGGTCCTGGACAGAATTGTTCAACACCTCATCTCCAGCTGCATCCTCTCCTGCATGCACGTTTGTATGCAACAGTCCTTGGAGCATGGATCCTGTGTCATCAAGTATTAAATTGTGGCTCCACTGAATATGGATTATAAAGCAAGCAGGGAAATGGTGGTGTTACAGCCTGTGTGCCTTGCCTGACAGTTTTGTGAGGACAGCTAGGACACACCAGGAGCACAGAGGTCTGTTTTTATCAGGATCACCAGTTCCCTAGACAGATTATTCGATTCTGACCTGCTTTGTTCAGTGTTTAGGCCAAGAAAGTATCCCAGTACCTGGCAAGCACAGCAGAGAGCATCAGATTGCAGCCTTGACCAGTAAAAACAGAGCTCCCCTTGCCCTCTGGAAATACACGGGCTTTGCAGTGCCTCCTGTGCTGACATGAAGCAGCAGCACAGCCCTGGCAGCTGTCCTAGCAAACAGGGAAGAAGTCCAGAAAGGCCTGGGATTTCTTCTGGGGAGGATTAATAACACAGAAACCCAAGCAAAGTCCCACGGAGTTTCAAACGCAGGTGGCCTGGCCAGGAGCCAGAGAGGGAACTGCCAGGAGGGAAAGGACGGGGATTCCCTTTGGGAACGCCTTTCCAGGGCAGATGGCTGGACCTGCAGCCCCTTGCTGGGGGGCAAACCAGGTTCCTGGGTACCAGCAGCTGATCAGGCTTTCACCCCCAGCTGCACATGTGTTTGTGGGATCCTGTGGATAGAAGTGGGGATGGTACAGCAGGATCTGTTCAGCAGAGCTCCTACAGAAATATCTGCCCCTGTTCCTCGTGAACCAGCTCCTGGTGTGCAGCTGGCCCAGCTTTCTGCCCCAGGGAGAGCAGTGGGGGCTGCAGGGCACCCAGCCTCAGCACTGCCCTGTCTCACACACTGTGGGAGTGCTGCTGCAAAATGCTGGGAGTTCAGATGCCCCCAGAGTGGATGCCAAGCTGGGGATGGTGCTGCTGACCTGCAAAAAAAAAATATTGACATTTTTTGGAGTGCAAACCTTTCACTTCCCAAAAAAATCCCGAAGAACCAAACAACCTCTATTAACACGCAGCTATGTTGCAACATCAATTTCCTATAATCCACTCCATTTACATGAAGTTCAGAAACCTCAAACTGGGTGGAAGGTCTTCTGAAGCCTCTGTCACCCTCAGGCAGGAGCTGACAGTGCAGACATTGTTGTGTGGGATCGTGCCTGTGGGAAGGAGGCACACAGAGGTTCCATGGCAGTTCCATGCACCTGCTCAGGTGCTGGATGTGCCATGGGCTGAGCTGGCAGCAGGCCTGCAGGCACTGGGGGGTTAAGCCCATGAAAGAGGTTAAAAAATAAAGCCAAGCCCCACCATCCTTGCCTGAAGCTTATTCAGCCCTAATCAGGACAATTCATTCCCTTCACAGACATCACCAACGAGTCCACCTGGCTGGGGAGCAGAAGACAAGCAGGGAGAGGAGCCAAAATGTTGATCTGGGAAGATGGTGGCACCCCAGAGCACTCACAGCCATAGGAGCTGCTGCCCAGCAGAGCACAAGGAAATCACATCAAAACTCAAGCCCTTCATTTTCTGCCCAGATGAATTGCAATTGATCATTCCTGGCTCCAGCCACAGGGAATGTGTGTGCTTGGAGTGCCAGGAGGAGGTGGAGGAGTGGAAATGAGATACAACTAGGATTTCATGGCTAGCCCATAGAGAAATATTTATTGTCAATTGTATTTCACCCAGAAAATCCACTCAGATCAAAATGGCAATTTTCATTTTGGTCAACTCATTGGGGGAATTGGCCAAATAAAAAGGGAAACAAAAAAAAAAAAAGGAAAAGAGCATGTGTAAAGCAAGCTATGATTTCTAAAGTATTTAGGAAATGTCACTTAGCAAAATAGCTTCCTTCTCCCCAGTTTACTTCAAGACAAAAAGGTGCTTTTAACATACATATATGTGTGTTTCATATGGAAGGAATAAAAATGTCATGGAAGAAGTAAGATAAAACTCCCAAAATATCTCTTATGTAGTCTGAAAGACTCTTATCATTTTCCAATCCACTCTTGGCAAGAGATGAAATAATATTGCTTCAGAATTTCAAAACTGGGCAGATTTATTTCCAAGAGGCACACAAGGACTCTTATAAAGCAGTCAAATATGGAGAGCAGTGGCCAAGGGTGTGATCAAACCTTCAGTGTTGGAATGTAAGCCTGGAAGAGCCTGAATCCCAAATGCACAAATTACCTTTTAGTTGTTGATCTGTAATTCTGGGGCGCCTGGGTTTAGAGCAAGGACTTTCATTTAAATGTCCAGGTTCTACTAACAGTGGAGGAGGGTTGCCAGAAGGGAAAAATGAGCCTGGATGTCATGGTGCCATTTGGGGTCCTTGTTTGTGTCCCCCCCAGGGCTGGTTATCAGCTACTGGTGTCACACTGGAGTCCAGTACTAAGAGTGGCTCCTGTTGATGAAGAAGAGCAGCACGAGAGGGAGGAACGTGCACATCAGCCTGCAGGTGCCAAAGAGTCCCCAAAAGCACTGTGAGACATTGCCAGGTAGAGCAGCAAGGTTTGGCAGCCTGCAGCCAGTAAGGGCATCCCCCAGGTTAGCCCAGGTGGCTTCTGAGCTGCTGCAGAGGACAAGCCTTGAAGGAGAACATTCAAAATTGGCAAGAGGAGTGATCCAGTTCAGATAGAACACTGCAGAAAGGACTCAAACTTGGCATTAGTCACAGTGAAGCTCTCCATCTCCTAAATTCTTGTATTGACTAAAAGGGGATTGAATTGAAAAAAATAAAAATCAAAACAAAACTTCCAGTTCAGTCACTCATAAATTAAGTGAAGGGGTTCATAAATGAGCTGAGGAATTTTGGTTTGTCTGTGAGCAATAAGCATCATTTTTGAAGAAAGAGCAGAGATGTGCTATCTTGATGTAAAAACATGAACTCAGTAATTGGAGAAAAATAATTCAGTTCCTGACAACAAGCTTGTAAAGAACTTGCTCAGCTAAAATAACAGGACTCTGTGTAAATCCAGCAAATCTTTACACAAATCTGTAAGAATAGTTTTGGCATAGGCAAGTAACAAAGTAAGAAGCTGAAATTTCAAAGTAAAATCAACTCTGAGAGTGAGTAACAGAGATCCTATCTCCTGCAATAACTCATTTGGCCATGTCACCCTGCAGTTAGTTAGACTTAAGGAACAATAATAGTTGGTAAAAATACTATTCCAAACAATCTAATGTCATGGGTTCTGATCTAGACTTTGTCAATCTCCCTGTGCTGCCAACAAATGGCTCCTCTTCCCAATCTGTCTCTGCTTTGCTGGTTTGTCCCTTCTGCACTATTCCTGATCTTTCAGCTTGAAACAGTAACCATGGAAGAGCAGGGGGTGACCCGCTTCCAAAGGTTTTATGAGCTCTCGTATGTCTGGAGTGTAGCCTTGCTGTTGGATTTCCAAGGCCTCCAAGGACAGAGTTCCCACCACCTGTCTGGGTCCTGGGTCCTGTCCCAGGGCTGTGCCACTCTCCCAGGGACAGATCCCATCCCAGTGTGCAGCCATTCCCCTGTCACTCCTGTGACCTCCTGCCCTTGCAGGACCCCTGGGTTTCCACCCTCTCCACCTCATCCTGCAGGGAGAGCAGAGCTACCCCTCAGCTCTCCTCCCCAGGGCTCCCAGTGGCCCTTCCCTGGGCTCTCCAGTCCCTCTGCCTGTCCCCTGCACAGAGGATCCGAGGCAGGATGCTGTGGTGTGCACTGAAACACTGGTGCTATGCAAAGAGCACCAGAGGGATTGTCTGTACTTTAACCCCATCAGCAGTGAGCCTACAAACATCTGCCACACACACTGAGCTGTAAGGGCTCCCTGTTTTCCAGCAGAACTTTTGGAGCAGGAACTAAGGAAGCTGTAGCTGACCTTAGCTGCAGAAGCACTGGTGGAGCTGCCTCTGCCTCTCCAGACCTTCTGCAGGACATGGCAGAAAGAGGAAGCTGCCAGCAAAGTTTGTAACAAATACTCTGTTTATGATTGTCATAAGATGCTGAACAAGGGGAAGGCAAGAAAGGAATGAAAGCCCAGAAGAAAGCAACTCTTAATCTTGACTTCCACCCAAGCCTACTGCACGTATTATATTTTATTACAAACATTTCTTACTAAAAAGTCCACACGTGGATCAAATGATCCCAGTGGTGTGACTTGGTTCAGCACTAGCCAACCTACAAATATCTGTCTTGCTTGGTTTTCCTTTTTTGTGGCACATGAAATCATCTGGGCCTTCCTACTGGTTCAGGACTTATGAGTTCCCAAAGCCAGTCATTCAGAAGACTCCTAAGTCACTCTTTGGAAAACTTTTGGGTGTGTGTGACCCAGCTTTTCTCTTGGAGCCCTGGCTAAAGCAGGCTGGCTGTCCCAGAGACCAACTCCCTCAGTCACTGGATGTGACAATTGCACCAGTGAATACGGTCAAAGCTTGAGCTAGGCAGAAGGCAGGCAGCCAGCATCCCAAAGGGTTTGATAAAACAGAGTGTGTCTTCATTCCAAATTACGACAGAGCCCCTGGATTTCAAGTTGCTCACAAAGGAAAGATCTGTATGAAATATCTAAGCCTTTCCAAAAAAAAAAAAAAACCAAATCCCGCAAATGCTTGGACATGGTCCATTTTTTCATGTAATATACAGAAACTTCTCAAAAACTGGGTGGGGAATTGTTTCAGAAAAGGGCAAAACCTTCCAAACTGCTTGCTTCCAAAAGCCCTCTGAGCCCTGTGGAGGAGGTGGATGGATTTTGCTGGAGTCCCAGTGGAATCACCTCAGGGCGCACACGATCAGCCAGGAAAGGGCAGATCTGGAGTTTTGCTGCCCCAGTCCAATTTCTTCCCAGCCAGGCTGCAGCAGGAGGAACCAGAGGGTCATCCCTGGGCTCTGCAGCTTCCCTGGAGTGGGGTCTCTCCTGTGCTCCAAATGCAACGGTTTGGATCCCAGCCCTCCGTGCCAGAAAGAGAAAGAAGCTGCTCACTGTCTCAGTCCTATTCTCCCACGAATAAAGCCTTGCAGGAAAGGGAAGGGATCATTTCATTTCTTAAAGGGCAGCTGAATCCCCTCTAAATGGCCACATTCTTGTCCCTTTTGCAGAGTGTGAGTGGTGCCAAACTTGGTCACAAAGGCGTATTCACGGCTTTTTCCTTCCTACACATTCAGGAGTTGAAAGCCAGTTTGGTACAAACTCCCCAAAATGACTTATTCAGCAGCTGCTTGCCAGCTTCCTGTTTGCAGAGCAGGGGGGCTGGAGCAGGGGCACAAGCCCCAACAGCAGCCCCCCCCTGTGCCTCTGGTGCTCCCCGAGCCTGGCACAGCATCAGCCACTGCTGACCAGGCTTGGCTTGGGCAGAGACCCCATCACCAGACTGGCCTTTTCACCTCTGCTCTTGGTTTCACCACCAAATTTGCTTTTTCTTGAGATCACTGGTCCCTGGGATATGTTCCAGCTCTAATGAGGATCTTTTCCCCAGTAAATAATCCCTCCTCTCACCAGGGGAATGGAGCAAATGCTCAGCCTCAAGCTACTGAGCACTGAGGGCAGCCAGCTCCTACCCTTGCCAACAGCCATGGAAGTGATTATCCTGCCTGGGATCAAGAGACTCAATGTCTTGTCTAAAAACCTACAGAAAGACATTGAGGGAACAGGGACAAAGGTGTCCTTCAGCTCATAGGTTCATTCATAGCAGGGAAATCAGGAAAAATGGACAAACCTTGCTCACCACAATGCCACCTTCATACTGGCAGCCACAGATCCTTCCTTGGAGCCTCTCAGCTCCATGATGCTTTGGAGAAGTGTAGGAAAGACCAGGATAAGGACCATCCAGATGTTTTTAATTTGGGAGCTGAGCTCCCAGGAGTGGTTTGGGGTAGCAGGGTGTACTGCTGGGCACACCATGTGTTTGCCAAGGACAAGGAACCCCTGGGTCTGTACAAGCTCACAGAAGAAAGAGTCTGCTGTGAATAGGTCAGTGGTGACTCCTGGTTGAAGGGGGAGGTGACCAGGATGTTTTCTCAAGGCTGGCTTTTGGCTCTGTGGTTTTTTCACCATCGGTGACTGCCAGCAGTATGGTTTCCCTTTTCAGCCTCCTACATGGCCTTTTGCTGGAAAACACCCCAGTAGTGTCTGCAATCCCTGCAGCCACGCTCGCTGCTCAGCTCCCAGGGAGGAACTGCAGACTTCTTCATGTCCATGACATCTCCAGTAAAACAGCTTGCCTCATGCACGGGACAGCCTTCCCAAGAGCAGCCCATGGGGAAGGATCACTGTGCTGGTGGATAGAGGTACAAACCTCTATCCATTTCTTCCACAGTGCCACCACCTCTCCAACTCAGGTGTTGTCACTGAGCAAGCTCGTGCCCTGAGCCAGCAGGCTGGTGGTATGAGCCAGAAGGATTTCACTCCAGTGGCCCCATGCCCTTTCACAGGAACACACACCACACTGGTAGCCAGGAAGGGGTTGGGCTGTGCTCCCAGGCAACCAGCAACAGGATGAGAGAATACAGTCTGAAGCAGCACCAGGGGAGGTTTAGGCTGGACATTAGAAGGAACTTTTTCACAGAGAATATAATTCGATTGCAATGGACTGCTCAGGTGGGTGGTGGAGTCACCATCCCTGGAGATGTTTAAGGAAAGACTGGATGTGGCACTCAGTGTTCAGGGCCGGGTGACAAGGTGGTGTTTGATCATAGGTTGGACTCAATGATCTCAGAGGTCTTTTCCAATCTAATTGATTCTG
The DNA here is from genome assembly GCA_013398995.1 of Alaudala cheleensis. Classification (NCBI taxonomy): domain Eukaryota; kingdom Metazoa; phylum Chordata; class Aves; order Passeriformes; family Alaudidae; genus Alaudala; species Alaudala cheleensis. The sequence goes on from VWYE01003791.1 coordinate 242,812, forward strand.
TGGTAGGCTCAGGCTGTCTCAGCTGGAGCTATTTAATCAGCAATGTGCTGATAAGCTGACCACCAAAGCTGCCCACTGAGGATCATTAGCAGCAGTAGATGAGCTCAGATGTGGTTTCCTGGCAGCAAGGACCCCTTTCTGCTCACTGAGCATTTGTTCTTTCAGCAGTGGCTATTTGTACATGCCAGCAGTGTTCACACCTGCCCCTGGCTGCAGACCATAAACACTACCCTGCTCCAGCAGTGACAGGGACAGAGGAGGGACAGAAACCTGGCCACACAGCTGCATCCTGCTCTACCACAGTGTGCTCCTGAGACGAGGGGCAGAAGTGCCCTTGGCAGGAGCAGCAAGTACTGCTGAGGGTGGATTAAGTCAGGAATGTGGAAGGATTTGACAGCTCAGACACCAGAGATGAAGACAGGGGGTACTGCTGGCAGAGAGCCAAGGTATGTTGGTACTCACACCTCCTGGATCAGGCCTCCTGCCCAGGCAGACAGGAGCCACTCCAGCCTCGTTAATTTGGAAAGTGTGCATCCCTCCTTCCTGGAAATGGGCCTGTCCCCACCATCATCCTTTCCGTGTGGTTGCCATGGAGAGAAGAAATGTTTTTTGTGCCTTTCCTTAGTTAAGTTTGGATCTAGCTGCAAGTGGAATTGATTAGCAAAGGTGATTTGATATATTGCTTGGTGGATCCAAGGGTAAGGCTCCAAGTCCCAGGTATGCACACATCCTTTGGGCTCATGGCATCAGCCCCATTGGAATTCCAACAGGAGCATGGCTGGGACATGTGGGAGGGATCCCAGGCTGCTGGGACAGAACTCCTGCATGGGACACATGTCCAGCATAAGCTCCTCAGCCTTGTGCTGAGCTGGGATTCACCTGCAGCATCTTAAGCACTGATCATGTCTAAACCACTGGCTGATATACACACTGCTCTGTGCACAGCAGCTGCTGCTTCTGATTGCAAATGAACATTTCTGAGGAAAAATCAGCAATCCCCAGAAGCATCAAAACCAAACCCTTAAGAAACTCTTCCAGGAGAAGCATTTGAAAGACAGGGGAGTGCCAGCACAGCACTCTGGGGATGTCAGGGACCAAGGAAGATGGAGAGACCACAGCATCCAGTACTGCTGACTCAGAGTCAGCCCTCTCCAAGTCTAATATAATCTTGTTGCACATCATCACCCCCAAGGAGCTTCAGTAGGTGAGTGGTGTTGCAAGTGAGGCCAGTTTTTCACAGTATGTGCTGTATTCTTACAGCTACTGATTCAGCTAAAAGCATGTTCCACCCTGGGGCTGAGCAATTACAAATTTAGCAGCTCTAGTTCTAGGTCCATAAATATCCTTGTGGTAACCTTTCTCATTGCATCTGGGAAGGGCCCAAACAGGAAATCTCAGGTAGAAATGGGAAATGAAACCTCATAATTTGAGTCATCAATCATATGGCAAAGTTAGGAGTTAGCCTGAGTACAAAGGAGCTTGTCCCTGGCAGGACTTCTAGAAATAGAAGCAGCAATTTCTTCTGGTTTCCTGGAAATCTTGTATCTGAACTTGCTCTTAATTTTCCTGCTGGAAAAGGACTAAAATCTGACCTACTTTTGAGCAAAAGAGCTTATGGGCTCAGAGTCCCAAAATAGGCCTGGGCATAGATGCTCCCTTGGTGCCCAGTGAGGCTGGTTGTTGAGTGCAATGAGATAATGCTTCTCTGGATGGATTTCAAACAAAGAGATTCTGTAATCAAGGCTTCAAATCAAATTATCTGCCTTGTTGTTCAGGGCTAAAGAGTCCATCCTACCATTGAAAGACAGTTGTGTCTTCTGTCTTGAGCTTGAGTTTTGTCATAAATTAAAAAAAAAAGCCTGGTAACCAAACCACTGAGGAGCCACTGCTCAAAGTGAAGTCAGACTCTGAAATCAGCCCTCACAAACAGTTGGTTTTGTGGCCTTTTGAAAATAACTCTTTTCAGATGTGCAATTGGGAATTTGCCAGGCCACTCCAGATATTTCCCCAGAGGTCCAGATGGTACAAAAAGACATGGAAAATAAGATATGTCATTCTTAAATGAGATTAGTGACACTCTGCCTTGCTGTAAAGTACTCTCATTGTATCAGTGTGGGTTTGGGGTGCATGACCCAAAGCTCTGCAGCCCTTTGCAGAGAGAGGGTGTTGTGAGGGACTTGTGCAGGGTTCCATGAACACAACCCAGGCAGCCCAGTCTCACTGGAGGAGATGAGAAGCATCTTCCACACCAGCACAGTGATATTTCTTTTAGCTGTGACACTCAAAACACTGCTGGAATGAAAATCCTGTCAGCCTCAGAGCACCCAGCAAGCCCCTGCCTCAGCCTCTCGGGGTGATCTGAGAGCTGCCCTGGGACAAAATGCTTGAAATCTGCTGTTCTCTTTGGGTGGGAAATTCCAAAGAAGGGGGTTTGGAAAAAGTTGCCATTCCTCTTCACAATGAGGACCAGATTTTCAAGAATTCCTTCTGAGAGAAAATTCCAACACATTTGGAAACTAATTTTGGACAACAGAAATATTTCCATCCGTTTGGGGGAGAGAGGCAATAAATGTCCCACACAGAGCATCATCCCAGCACAGCTCTGAGCCCCAGGGTGTCACTCTGGAGGACAGGGGGTCCTGGCCAGCTGAGGACACTTCCCAGTGCCCTGGGAAGCACAGGGAGGAGATGTCCAAACAACTTCCCGCTAACTTGGTAGCATCTGCCTTGCATTTTTGTTTGTGTATCTGGTTTCAGTCTTGAACAAAAAAATGAAACAAGATCGAGCCCTGGAGAGCACTTGCTCAGTGTGTCCGGGCAAAGCCATGGTAAGCTCAACTTGGCACGCTTGGAGAGGGAAAGCTAAGCCACTCCCCAGCCTGCCCAGCCTCTCCAACAGAATGTTCCCAGAGCCCCCTAAGGAGATGGATGTGGGATTTAGCAGGACTTCAGGAGCCAGCTGTGAATCAGGGGCTGCCCAGCAGAGCCAGCAGCTCATCCAGACCTCTTAGACTTCCATCACCTGCACCAGAGCTCCCCAGAGCACAGTCCCTGATTGCTCTTTGGGAATCATGAGAGGATCTGGACCATTCTCCAGCTGCCAGAGTGGCAGAGCCAAGGGCCTGACTCATCTCCCTCTGCAGGATGGAGCTGGGGTGGAGCT
>VWYE01003794.1:7207-59858 GCA_013398995.1 Alaudala cheleensis
GGAAGTGACCAGCCAAGAAAATGGAAATGTTAACAATTCAGTGCTATGTGTGTATCTTCTTATTTCATCTCTTTACAAATGCTCGGATCTTCAAAGCCTGTTGAGCTGTTCTCTAAAGGCAGTGCTCCCATGAGGCAGAATGCACTGCCCTTCTCTGCTGGGCCAAAGCTGTCTCCCCTCACTTCACTCAGGGTGGACTTTCCTGTCAGCTCTCAGAACCTGCTGCATGCTGCTGAGCTCCTGTGGTGCATTCCACATTTCCACATGCATTTGCATTTTTTACATCCTTTTTGTGTGAACTGGCCTTGCAGAGGGTGTGGTCACCCTTAGTGTGCAGAGGGCTGTGTGTGGGAGTTATTCACTCACAGGTGGGGCTGGATTTACTGAAGTGCTTTGGGACACTTTGGAATGGAAGCATTATCAGTATGTACATTATTAATGTCAGCAGAAGTACTTTATAATAGGGGATAGGGCATATTGATGAATGTGACATGAAGTGCATTATTAGTAAGCAGCTGTGAATAGCAAATGACAGGATAAAACCCAAAAGAAAATCTACTGGCCATACCCTTTTACAAGGTTTCTGTGCTTTCTGTTCCACAGCACATAACCACCCTGAGCCAAGGGGACTGTGCTGAGAAAGACTGAAGAGCTTTTATTCATTGTACAGGGCATAAAGAGACAGAGGTGTTGCTTCCTGTGTACAGAAAATGAGTGTGCTGAATGCAATTGCAGAAATGAATCTTGAAAATGGGGCTGTTTTGAGAATCAGTCAGAATAAACAAAAGACACAAGGAGTACTTTACCAGTTTATCTTTGTGGGAAAGTAGTAATAGTTATATGTGGTCCTACAGGAGACCTTTTTTCTATTCTTAACTATTCCAAGTTCAGTGTCTCTATTAATTATCCTCTGTGATCCATTTTAAAGGCTATGAAAAACATTTCTCTGCCTTCCTGAAGCTCCAAAGCATGCTGTGGTCTTTTAAACACTGCTTCTTTAGAGTGTTTTCATCTTCTATGTTCAAACATAACCAGTAGTATACAGTACACCCATATAAATAGAAAGATAAATTATTCTGTTGGTTGAGCCACAAATTTATGGGAACCAAAGGTACAATGTGAGCAGCTGTGCACAGCTCCACTGGTTCAGGGAGGGCACCCTCAGGCACTGCTGCACACTCCAGCCCTCAGGTTGTGTTCCTCCCAGGTTTCTCTCTTTGCCTCAGTTTTAATAAAGACCAAGTCCAGCTGTCAAGTTATCCATGTCACTGAGTTGCCTGAGATATGCAAACTTTCCAGCTTCTTTTGATTTGTGTTGATCCATACTTCCTTCTTCTGGCATCTGCTTAAATCATGACTGTGGTAGGCCACCATATTGACCACTTGCATACTCACCCTTCCTTGGATTGCTGTGTGTTGGATGCAGATGCCTGGAGTCAAGGAGGAACAGTTCTCTGTTACTGTGGTTCTGTGTTACTGTGGCCTCACAGCTCCAGGGAATCAGCCACTCTGATGTGATCCATCCTTTGGACTGTCATAGCTTACAAACAGCATTCAATGATCCTGAGAGAGGATTTTCTTTTTCCATGGGTTGATGTCAGATGGAGTACAAATTCTGGTCTGGATTAAGATCATGTAATATTTCTACTGTTTAGAAGAAATCCTAAATTATTCATTCAAGGTTCTCAGAACCACATACTCTCATCAAAGATGAAGGGCTAGTGAGAAGGGATGTTGAATTTTTGGACTTTTTTGTCATTACACTGCTCATGATAATTTGATTTTCTACACAAGAACAACTCAATAGCAAGAACCTTTATAAGACACAACAAGCTGTGTCCACACTGGTTTTGGGTATTTCTTTCTTCAGTTGAAGATTTTATGTCAGGTAGACCAGACAGCAGCTTTTGACATGGCTTTTTGTCGTGTAAGTGTTTTGGTTCTGCTCCAGCAGCTGTAATTTACACAACAAGGGGTGTATCTTATTATATTCACCACCAAGATAGAAGGAAACGTTGTGATCAAAATACATCTAACAGGGAGATGCCTTGGGTTTGTTGCCAGAGGTCTTTGTCAAAGATGCTCTTTTTCTTTTAAAGTAAAACTAGGTGGAATAACTAAATAAAGTGACAGTGTACATCCCTAGAGGAGGGATGAGTTGCTTCAGAATGAACAAAGCTGATATACTTAAGACCAGATCGTGCAAATTGTTGTTTCTGCTCTATTAAAACTGCTGCTTTATGATTAGAATGAAAATAATGATTTAGGTAGGGATGAAAAAACAGATTAATTAATCCTCTCTGTTGTTATTGTAAAAAATGTAAGTCTGTTCATTAGGAATTCAGACTTTGATCACAGGAACCAGTCCTTTCATCTGGAAAGTTTAGCCCATAAGTTTGTCAGGTGGGGTTCTTTCCACATTGTGTCTGTAAAAAGCCAGTGTGTTACTCCCTTATTAATTACTGTCTTGTCCAACGAGTCTGTTCATTCCAGGGGGATTGAATGGGAGAGTAACTGCTTGTCACTGCACCTCAAGTAGCTGTCTAGTTCCTAAAGACTAAATAGGTGGAAGTTTATGTGTCTTATTCCACTGAGTATTTAGTTTCTCAAAAACTTCAGCTTCATAGTACCCCATTTTGTTGTACTATGAGGATCAACTTGGAAAAAAAAAAGTGGACACTCAAAAATAAAGATCTGAATTCAGAAATTACCAGAAACAAAAACAAGTCTTTCCTTTGTGTACCCACTGAGTGAATATATAGCAATAAAAACCTATTTCTGAGAGTGCTTTGTCCCATATTCTCCTTATCTCTATGGAAGAGGCCTAAGCAAGAAACTGAAACTGTGCCTTCACCTTCATCTACTCTTCCCTCTCCCAGTGACCTNAGTTGCCTGAGATATGCAAACTTTCCAGCTTCTTTTGATTTGTGTTGATCCATACTTCCTTCTTCTGGCATCTGCTTAAATCATGACTGTGGTAGGCCACCATATTGACCACTTGCATACTCATCCTTCCTTGGATTGCTGTGTGTTGGATGCAGATGCCTGGAGTCAAGGAGGAACAGTTCTCTGTTACTGTGGTTCTCTGTTACTGTGGCCTCACAGCTCCAGGGAATCAGCCACTCTGATGTGATCCATCCTTTGGACTGTCATAGCTTACAAACAGCATTCAATGATCCTGAGAGAGGATTTTCTTTTTCCATGGGTTGATGTCAGATGGAGTACAAATTCTGGTCTGGATTAAGATCATGTAATATTTCTACTGTTTAGAAGAAATCCTAAATTATTCATTCAAGGTTCTCAGAACCACATACTCTCATCAAAGATGAAGGGCTAGTGAGAAGGGATGTTGAATTTTTGGACTTTTTTTACACTGCTCATAATATTTTGATTTTCTACACAACACAAAAACAACTCAATAGCAAGAACCTTTATAAGACACAACAAGCTGTGTCCACACTGGTTTTGGGTATTTCTTTCTTCAGTTGAAGATTTTATGTCAGGTAGACCAGACAGCAGCTTTTGACATGGCTTTTTGTCGTGTAAGTGTTTTGGTTCTGCTCCAGCAGCTGTAATTTACACAACAAGGGGTGTGTCTTATTATATTCACCACCAAGATAGAAGGAAACGTTGTGATCAAAATACATCTAACAGGGAGATGCCTTGGGTTTGTTGCCAGAGGTCTTTGTCAAAGATGCTCTTTTTCTTTTAAAGTAAAACTAGGTGGAATAACTAAATAAAGTGACAGTGTACATCCCTAGAGGAGGCATGAGTTGCTTCAGAATGAACAAAGCTGATATACTTAAGACCTAATCGTGCAAATTCTTGTTTCTGCTCTATTAAAACTGCTGCTTTATGATTAGAATGAAAATAATGATTTAGGTAGGGATGAAAAAACAGATTAATTAATCCTCTCTGTTGTTATTGTAAAAAATGTAAGTCTGTTCATTAGGAATTCAGACTTTGATCACAGGAACCTGTCCTTTCATCTGGAAAGTTTAGCCCATAAGTTTGTCAGGTGGGGTTCTTTCCACATTGTGTCTGTAAAAAGCCAGTGTGTTACTCCCTTATTAATTACTGTCTTGTCCAACGAGTCTGTTCATTCCAGGGGGATTGAATGGGAGAGTAACTGCTTGTCACTGCACCTCAAGTAGCTGTCTAGTTCCTAAAGACTAAATAGGTGGAAGTTTATGTGTCTTATTCCACTGAGTATTTAGTTTCTCAAAAACTTCAGCTTCATAGTACCCCATTTTGTTGTACTATGAGGATCAACTTGAAAAATGATATCATTGATTCACCAATAATATCAGATGACTGACATACCTTTGCTTGCAAAAAANAAAACTTCAGCTTCATAGTACCCCATTTTGTTGTACTATGAGGATCAACTTGGAAAAAAAAAAGTGGACACTCAAAAATAAAGATCTGAATTCAGAAATTACCAGAAACAAAAACAAGTCTTTCCTTTGTGTACCCACTGAGTGAATATATAGCAATAAAAACCTATTTCTGAGAGTGCTTTGTCCCATATTCTCCTTATCTCTATGGAAGAGGCCTAAGCAAGAAACTGAAACTGTGCCTTCACCTTCATCTACTCTTCCCTCTCCCAGTGACCTTTTGTTCTCCCCATGGTGACAGTGTTCTGTACAAATGTCACTGTTGAGCCATGATCAGTTTTTCTTGTCTCTATAAACTGCTGCAAGTGGGCACCAGTTCTACAGGAGGAGTCCCAAGTCACTGGGAGAGTTGTTTCAATGAACTCCAGCTGTATGTGCCAGATCTGGAATTACCCTGCCAGAAGCCATAGCCAGCACCTCCTTCACCATTTATTTGCCTGAGGGCTGAGCTGGGATCCCACTGCCATGCCAGAAACTGCCATGGTTTCAGCAGAGCTGCTGGGCACATGAGAAAGGAGCAGTTCCCAAAACCTTTCATGTTTTCTGTCTTCTCAAGGAGGAGCTAGATACTTCTTACTCCATGCAACTGGAAGTATGATTGTTGGATTAAATGTCCTGGAGAAAGCTGTAACCAAAATTCATTTTAAAAAGCCATACTGAATATAGAAGTTGAATTAAGAGGAAACACAACTCTGGCAATCAAATTAAATATTATGATACAAATCATTCCTCACCCTCCTGTAGGCAGCCACCTTGGTGCTTGCAGCAGATTTGCATCTGTTTCAACCATAAAGCAGACAGATTGTTTTTCCTCTTCTGGAATGTTTCCCCAAAAGGGCAGCAGGTGAAATAAACCCTGTCATTACAGGCACAGGGATCAAAGGGTGAGCTCCCAGCCCTGAACCAGCCCCACACTCCTGTCCTCTCCTTTGCAGGAGCCCAAAGGTCACAGCAGTACAACCACGCTTACAAAGCACTGATGGATGTTTCATTTCTCAGTTACTTGGAGAAAACCATAGCACCTATGTGCATGAAGAGAGAAACACACCTTTAAATAAGCATTCAGAAAGGAGAACTCTTGCCCTCTTGATTAAATGTGAAGTTTTTTTTTTTTTAAAAAGTTATTTCCAGTTATATACACTTCAAATTCTCTTAAATATTTCTTGATGCTGATTGTGCAGATCTATAAAAAGTATCTTTGCTGTTGGTCATAAAATATTTTTTCTTCTTTACAGAAAATGTGTGTGAAAAATATTGCAATCGTTTTTATCTAAAGCAAATATTAAACCCTTTATTTCAGAGGGAAATGATAAGCAATTTCTGGTTTAATTTTAACATTAGAAAATTAAAACCTGTATTTCAAGAACAAAATTACTTTAGAATGAACTTTGGGCAAAATCAATTTAAAGACTTCTAATGACTCTAATGGGTTTTGGGCTGGGTCTGAAGAAGATAAGTTATGAACCCACCTTCTTCTCTCTCTAGGAACTCATGAGATCTTCCCATCAGAGGGTAAATCTCACAGGAACAGCTTGCTGCTGCGTTTATTTATCACCTCCTAAAGTTCATTGGAGTTCTTGGGGGAATCAGTTTAATTACAACAGTAAATACTGTTCTAAATTTTTTCACTCCAGGATGAAAAAGTACGCAGCCATAATTACAGTCTGTGCATAGCATGCTTTGTCTCTGATTTAGTTGTTTGCCAAAAAGCCATTTTCATGTGCTCATACTGCAGCAGCAGCAGCATCACATGGCCCTCTGGAGCAGTGAGGGCTCAGCACAGGGCTGGAGTCAGTGCAGAGCCTGCATTCTGAATGAACCCTGCCATCATTGGAACCATGAGCAAATGTGAAATCCAGCTCACAAGAGCAAGGTTTGCAAATGTCACCCAGCTGCCCTGGTGAGCCCTCACTGTGTATGTGCTCCTCAGGGAGGTGACTTGCATCACACAGGGTGGAAGGAAGGAGTGCAGAGAAGGGGATGAAAGACCTGTGACTTCTGCAGCCTCTGTCTCTAAACAAAGCAAAAAACTGAACACAGCTTGTTGGGAAAGAGAAAGGCACCTCTTTGTTTGTCTCCTTCTCTTTATTGCAGTGCCACGTGAAGCACTTAGCAGGAGGGGTGAGAATCCAGTCCTTGAGGAGTGTGGGGAGGAAACAGAGTTTTGGGGCAATGATGGGTGGCTCTTGGAAATAGAGGGCTGCAAGTCGTATCTTGGAAACCTGAGATTACAGGAGAGGTGGGCAGCCTGCTTTTATTCTGACTTTAATAACATCAGGGACAACTTACTCTTCACTCTTAATTGAAGTTCTCCTCCTGCTGGAGTTGGAAAAGAGCTTAGCAGGCTTGTGTGAATAAATGATTGTCTAACTGTCAAATAGCACAGACCACCTTGATTTTGTTGCTGCCAGGTCATCCAAAAGTGCCAGTGCTCCATAAAAGAATCAATCCTGTGAAAGCACTAGATGTCTGTTAATAGATTTTTTTCTCTCTCTCTCTCAAATAGAATTGGTTTTCTGTTAGTCTAAGAGATTTCTCGTGGTTCCCCAACTATCACAGTGATAAAATTAAAGCTGCACTAATTCACAGAAGTATAGCATATGAAGATTAAGGCTTTTCAAATTAAAGCTTTGATCCAATCATTTTATGAACTAAAACATATTATCTCAAGCAGTAGCTGGTAAACTGACAGTCACAGACAGGAGGAAGTCTTGGCACCATCCCATACAATCTCTGATGCGTATCAGAGAGACAGGCACAAGAAGATATTTTTTCTTTCCTAGGTCATGAGGGTTATTTAATCTGCTGCTCCATACAGAATTAAGTATTTTTAATATATTTAACAAATAAGTATATTAATATATTTTAGTCCCTTAGTTGTGTAAATTAAACTCAGTGGTGAAGGAACACTTTGAAGGTTTCTTGGTGTGAGGTTTCTAAGTATCCCACAGAGAGCAGGTCTGTAGTTACAGAGCACAACATATAACACAGATCATTGTGCTCTGCTGATCAGTGCTGAAAATACTTCATGGAAATAAGTCAGTTAAAATTAATTGATTTTGATTGTGAAAGTCTTCACCAGAAAATACACTATATATCTTTTCTAGGAAAGAAAAACTGGAAGAGATCACAATATGTGTGTTACCTCAGCATCATCCTCCCTGAAAAATACATTTGCAATTTTAATAAAACAATAAATTAAGTCCCATTTCCAGATAAAGATTTTGAAACGGGTATATTTGTATGGAAGTCACAGAATATAAATTTAGTAAATATTTTGCATGCTTATATTGAACTTATTAAGCATTTTAGATTTGGAGAAATATTTAATTTGCTGTCACAACATGTAGGACTAACAGCGTGGGTTACTTAGAATCAGATTTTGGCAGAGAGGAGTAACATTTTTTAGTGTATAAGCTGCATCATTAATTTTGAAATAAACATTTTTGGTTGGAGATACTTATTCAAAATTTTCCAATGACATTCTTAAAATATTGTCACATTATTTGCTTAAAATTGATGTAATTTTTTTGCTGATAAGTCCTAAAAACAGTGAAAGAAATAATGTATATATTTCAGCCACTATTTTAAACATGGCAACCAAAATAGAATTTTTCTTTTTTTTTTTTCTAATTGGCTCTGGATCAGAATATCTCATTGGAAAGTATTGGATCTGATTAATGTCCGTGTATTGTAAACTGTAGATCTATAGATCTGTAATTACTTTTTTTTCCTGATTCCAATCTAAGCACAGGCAGTTCCAGGAGGGTGTGATGATTATCATGTTATTTATGCTCAGATGTGGTGCAGGAGTTTCCATGGTCCCTTGAGAGATTTTGATCTCATTTTCCTGCTGGATAAAACTCCTGTTTTACTGCATGAGCAATTCAGAGATTCAGGGAGTCAATAGAACTCTGCTTCCCCAGGACATTGAGATCAGCCTCCCCTCGTGGTTAATCCCTGAGGCAGGGAGATGTCACCTCCAGCATCCACAGGCTGCTTTGTGATCCAGCTGTGTGCATCAGGCTGCAGCTCTGCACACCTGGAATCAGAATGAGGGACAGAGCACGGGGATGTTTAGAACCATCTATTGGTATATCTTAAGATAAATGGATCATACCTCTGATGGAGCTTTTCTCCCCCAGGAGCACCCGATGCCATCAAGAGCCTCCAGCAGAAGCCCTTTTCCCAAGCACCTCACAGACTATCAGGAAATAATTTCATACATCCTAGTTAGGGGCTGATCTTGTCACATGCAAGTTCCAATTCATTTTCTGGTGCCTGCACATAGCTCATACATCCTAAATACATCCTAAATAAATCCTCTCCTATCTTTTGATGCTTTCTAATTACACAGAAATGCTCTCTCTTTCTCCCACACCTTCCTCTCGCCTAGGAAATGGCTCTGGGGCACCTCATTCAGGGTAGAGACTTCACCAAGCTGGAATCACTGTTTGGTTCTGTTCTGCTGTCACTGCTTTGTTTATTGTCATCTTCTGTTTGCAGGCAGGTCAGTGAAGCTCCACCTAGAAAGTCAATTTTGAAAAGAATGCAAATGATCATGTTTTAATAGGAGATGTGTTAATTACAGATTCTGGTAAATAACTATTTACAAAATCCCCTCAGTGTGTTTTCACCACATCAGGAATTAATGTCAGGTGAAGACTTCTGTGTATGCCTGGCTCATGATTGACACAGGCATTGAGTCAGAGAGATTGAAATAGCTCAGGAGTTATTGTCTACACAGGGAAGTCTGTTAAAAATAAATAAAAATAGGAGCACTTGTAAAGAACAGGGACCTGGTTTTCTCTTCCCATCTAAATTTGTAATCCTGCACTGAGCTTAGCTGTATTTAACAGCCTGAGAACTGGAATTAATGAGCAGTGCTGAACTTGTGCAGGTAAATCCTCCAGGGCTGCCATGACTCTGCAGAGGCCTTAATTACGAGTGTTCTTTGGTTTGGGATTTTGTTTGTGTTGGTTTGGGTTTGGTTTATTTTTGTACTGCCACCAAACAACTTGCAAAGGAAGCTTCCTAAAAACAGAGAACAAAAATGCAGCCCTTTATCTTGCCATTTCTTCGCTAACTATTATTTTGATGTCAGAATTTCAGCTTTCTTAATGAAAAAAATGGGACAGAATGAAGGATGTGTCACACCAGTTCAAAGTTTTTGCTGCTTTCCCAAGCAAAGGCAAATCAGAAGGCACATAGAAGTTAAGGAAAGCACATGTAATGGCTGTGTGGGGGCTGTTCACAGTAATACAGGGGGAAACCAGCTTTTTGTTCTCTCTAAATGAGGTAGGTGAAAGTCAAGGCTGTGACTAAGACTGCACAGTCGGCTACAGCAAGAATGGCTTGTTGAATTTGATTTTCTTGGGACTGTTGCTTACTCCCATTTTTATCACCACAGCACCATTGTAATTTTTCTCAAAGGTTGGGTATGAGAACATAATGCTCTTTGTGGAGTAATTAGGGTGCTCATATAACACAGGCAAGCATGCCTCCCTGCTGGAAACCTCTCCTTTAGAAATTATTTAGAGGGAATTGGCTCTCAGAGCCTTACAGAGCAGCTCTGTGTAACACAGGAGAGATTCCCATCCCACACCAAAGGCTTTGCTCAGCCATAGTGAGCAAGTGAATAACTACAGCCTTTAAAAGGAGATTTACTTCACTCTGCACTTCAAAACTTAAGCAGGATCTGCTGAGTAAAGATTAAGCCATATAAATTGAAGTGGTTGGATTTTGTGTGAGATGATTTCCGTGGTAGACTTAGGCTGCCTTTACTTTGCATTAGAAGATGTGCAATTAGAAGCACTAAAAGCTACTAAAGAGGGGGTTGGACATAACATGTATCACTCACATCTCCCACAGTGGGAAGATGGGATGCATTGTTTCCAGCTCTCACTAATAATTCTCAGTACCATTTTGCTGCTTTTCAGATGTCTTATTTTACAGTGCCTGTATCTTGTCCATCTAAAGTTTCCCACACTCATAAAAAAAGCCTAATGCCATTTCATTGTCAAACTTTGAAGTACAAGATGTCAAGGGTAAAGTCTGTAGCTGAAGGTGTTAGGACAAATCCCTCCTGCAGCTCTATCTTTGGGAGCTCCACGTTCATCTGCCTGGTCCCTGTCTCACACTTGCTGTGTGCACACACACCTTTACAGTCTGGAGCCTCCTGTATATTTATGTTGCTTAAGATTTTCCCAGAGAAAGGCTTTTGTGACCTTTCTGGGAGAAGCTTGAGGAGCTCTGTTGTTTGCAGAAGACTTTTGAAATTGAGCCATGCAGTCAGAGCATTGCCTTTCTTTGTCCTGAGATTCCAGTGTGGTTTAGCTGAGGTGTAAAGATGGAGTTATCAGAGGAATACTTGCAGAACATGCATTTAAGCTTCCAGTCTAAGACCAGGTTCTTGCCATTGCCAAAAAAAAATTACTGCTGTCAAAACCAGGACTAAATGGAAGGAAATGGGGCAGAGATCTGAACTGGATCTCCTCCAGTCATCTGAGCACCCTTGGGTGAGGGTTGCTCTCTGCACATGGAAAGTTCTGCTGAGCAGAAGCATTAGCAGGAACTGAGCCCTCAAACAAACACTGTTATTTCTTCCTCCAGCTCTGAAGATCATCAAGATTATATTGACCCAATATAATATAGCAGTTTAAAATCCCATATAATTATATTATTGTCTCTGCTGGATTTGCTTTCAAATTAATTCTACTCAATGTTGTGGCAAATTAATTTTGGAAAGTCATTAGGAGCATCCAAGTAATCCCATTGTAAATCAGTTTGTTGCTGCTATATGAGCCAAAACCTCAAAATAATAATAATAAAAAAATAGTTGTGGAGACATTAGTAACAGTAGCTGAAGGGTTAATTAGCCTTTAATTGAGTCATTACTTGACCAGACAAATTAGAAGCCCATTCAGTGTGTGCCATTTCCACAAGTTTTCCTGGATTTTTTCCTGAGGTAATAGGCCTAGCAGTTAGCTGGCTGCTGCTCCTGCCATGCTTCAGCAGCTGTCATTTTGACATATTTTCTGCTTTCTTTAGAAGAGAGAGGTTGATTGAATGTGAGAAAAGTGGAACTTTGACAGGCTGTCAGAATCCCTTGCAGCACAAACCTACCTGCCAGCTAACTTGCTTCAGGTTTATTTCAAAGAAGGTTTCCAGCACACAAACTTCTATTACCAGCCCAAGAAGGTCTTAAATAGGTAGCTTCCATTTTCTCAAAAATCTAAATTACATAATTTTCCCTCCAAATTGGTCTAAATTTCAGGAATTCCAAGTATGTCAGAGAAAGGAAAAGCAAGTTCCCTTTCCCCTGTCCATATGCAAAGGCCCAGGTGGATGAAAGACATGCTGTTCTTTGCATTTTCTCATTTTATATATATATATTTATATCAGCTATTTGCCCTAAACTATGAGCAGCCTTCTGAGATTCTGAAGTCAGTTCATGAAGTGGTCAGGAGTAAACATGCTGTACATGATTATTCCTTAACAGGGGCTCAGGCTGGGAGGAGGTGCAGCTGTTGGTGCCAATGGAATCCAGCTGTTACAATTCCTAGCAGACACTTCCCACAGCTCCCAGTCAGCTCCTGACTGGTGCAGTCCCTGCCCAGCTGGGGGGGCAATCCCCTGGCATGCTCAGGGCCAGAGGTGCTGCTGCTGTGCTCACAGCACCGAGCCAGGGGCTGGGCAAGTCCCTCTGGGTGAGCTTTGCTTTCTCAGGTAGAGATGTGTGCTCCTGAGGTCTTCATCTGCGAGGAGCAGCTGCTGCCCTCTTGGCTCCTGTGTGAGTCACAGCCCTGGCTGATGCCAGCGTGGGCTGCTGGCCCTGGGCTGGTGCTGTGTGTTCTCAGCATCCTCTGATTATCTCTTCTCGCAGGTGTGACAGGGCCACTGCTCTGCAGGGTTAAATTAGCCCTGGGAAACACTCACACAGCATCTTCTCAGCAGGGGTTCTCCATTTCTTTGGCATGGAGTTTTCTGATAACTGTGTCTCCACCTGAATCAGTAAATACCTGTAGAAATGATTCACTCAATTCACAAATGAGTGATCTTTATAAAAGCAAAAAGAAAATAGAAATAAAATCATCTAAATGAAAGACACTTCCCACCATGCTGATCATACTGAGAAATGTGTTTGTGTTGTCATTTGCACTTTGCTAAGGGGCTTGCATGAAGGAGGTTAGTTACAATACACAATATTTATTCATCTGCATTATCAACTGCCTTTTGAGGCACATCCATAACCTTTTACATGTGCCAGCTTTGGTATTTGCATTTACCTGTGTTTGCAATGCAAGTTCTTTTGCCAGTAAGGGAGTTTCCCCTGTGGAAATCTCTTCTACAGAATGTCCAGTGATGAAATCAAACCTTAAACTCTACTCTGGCCCATATGATAATTGTCATACAGCATCTCTTGTGGGACAGCTCCTGTCAGAGCACCCACACAGCTGTGTGACTGAAGGGTGTGCCTAGGCAGTCTGAGCTGCCTGAAAGTCTCTGTCCCCCCTAATCATTTAAGGAGTTTCATTGAACTATTTAAAACTAAATACTTCCAGAATTGTGTAAAAGACAAAGATGAGTGCAGTGTAGTTGACTGAGATACAAAGTGAGTTCCATGCCTGAGAGATGCACTGAGCATGGAGCAAACACCCACTCACTGCCCACCCCCTGCCCTCTGAATCCAGGGGGTTTGCAAGTACAATTATCCAAATATCTTCTCACCAAAACACTCAGAGTTCCAAAAATGAGCACACATTATGCAGCACTGCCAGACACTATTACTCAAACAGGTGAGGCACAGCAATGAGAAGTTTTCCTCAAGACAATTCAGAATGCTTTCAGCAAGTCATCCTGCCTGCCTTACTGCTTCTTTATCCACAGTCTTTACAGCTGGACTTAATAATTAGTCATAAATGAAATGACTGAGATTATTCAAACCGTGATTACCCAGTTAATCACTGGAAAACCAGAAATTAGAAGTCCACTCTATACTGGGATTCTTTTCCATGCAGACTTTAACAGAAAAAGAGTGGAAAATTTTGAAGCCTGGTAGACAATTACGTGGTTTCATAACTTGAAAGGAACATTCAGAAGCAAATTGTAAGGATTTAATTGTCAGAATAACTGAGAGTGGAGAAAGTTTGCTGGAAATCAGAGCTCTAAGGTCTAAAAGTTATCCTTGCTACCTTTAAAGTAGAACATGGCACTGGAAAGCAAGCCAGAAGTCCTGACTAACTCCAGTCCAGTTTTTCTATCTGAAAGCAGGAAGGTGATGGATTAATTGTTAATGGTTATTGTTCACAAAGAATCCCTTAGATTTCTGTATTCCTAGACTCTGATACTTTAGTCCAATTCAAGATTTCAAATAGTGATGCTCTACAAAGATTCTATTGGGAAAATTAGTAATTAATAATAATCCATATTTGACTTTTCCATAGGAAATACTTTTCCTTTCCAGAGATATATGCTCAAGTGACATGTAAAAAGTATTTTCTAGAAATAGATTTCCATAGAACTTTGTTTTCCCTCATATTTCTTTACTTGTTTGGCTACTCTATTATCATTTTTATTAATAAATTTAAGAGTTAGGCAAAGTTTCTACTTAAGATATACTTTGAACAAGCACACAGTTTGCAAGATTTGCACATTTATCTGTATGCAGAGAAGCATGTGCTATTCTCTGCAGAACATTAAAGGCAACACGAGGAGTGTGAGAATCTGTGCACAGTTTGTTTGAATGCTAATAAATCATGGAATCACTTTGTTTCCAGGCCACAAAGGAAATATTCACTCCAACACACAGGAGTACCTTGTGCACAGTTTTCCATGCCTCCTCAAATCAGTGGCATTTGGGTAAAGAGCAGACATGTGCTCAGTGGCAAAGGAAAAGGAGTGTTCAAAGCATGTGCAGAGTACTTATCCTCCCATCCTTCAAACTGATGATGATACTAATAATTGTTTAATTTTCATTTTATTACTCTTACAGTCATAGCTATAAAATCTTAGTGGTTTTGGCTGAAAAGGACAAATGTTCATGTGGGTGTGAGCACACAAAGCACTCAAGCTTCTGATTGCAAGTTAATTGAATATTAGATTGGGTGTCTGTACAATGCATTGAGGTTTGTATGTTTAGTTGTATATTAATACATGAGCTTGCATATGTAGAAATGTACACACACATATTTATATTTGCATATCTGCTAAATATTCATGGATTTTTGTGTGAGTGCACTAATAAATACACGTATATGCAGATATGGTTTTATTCCTTCCTGAAATCATTCATACTTTTACCAGAATTTTCCTCCAAGGCACTTTCTAAACCACGTGCATTTGAGGGAAGGAAGAGGATGGTCCTGCCAGGCAGTGTTTTGAAGTGGAAATGAGAAAGAGCTAATTTTCTTCACAACAGTAGGCACAACCAAAGACCTATCAATACAGTACAGGAGAGGCAGAGGAGGCAGAAACATTCTTTCATGTGGAATCGAAGTTGTCTAAGAATATCACTGTTGAAATCTTTAACATACTCCTTCTCTACAAAAAAAATGAGGGGAAGTGACAAGCCTATCTTTTTCTTTTCCAGTTCAATGACAAAAATCTTCTTTAAACTGATTCTACTACAGGGTAGCCATCTTACTTTGGAACAAAAAAAAATGCTGTTTGTCACATTGGCCCTCTGCTCCAAAAACATTAAAACACACAGACAAGCCAACCCTCCTGGAAAAAATGTCCATAATTACTGTGGTACACCACCCTTCTTTCCAGGCCAAGGGCCTGCCTTTTACAGGTATTCTTTCCCAATAGAGCAGAAAAAGCTCTGTAGAACACTCATGAGAACATTCTGGACAGTGAGCACAGAGACCATGGAGGCAGGTTCACATCAGCTGCTGCTGCCCTGGCCTTTGTGCCTCAGCAGCATCTGCTGGGAATTCAATCAGTGCTTCTGAAAGGAAGCACACTGCTCTCTGTCCATCTGTGGCAGCACTTCAGCAGCACCAGGGGCTGCAAGACCCCTGTCAAGTACCAGGCTGAAAAGGTGAAGTAGTATTTTCCAGCACAGTTTGTCCCTCACAGTAATGAAAGGAATTCTTTTCCTTTCTGAATGGAAGGAACAGGGGTTAAAATGTACATATTTTGTACAGAGTAAACACATTTACATACTTCACTTACAGACACCTCTGAGCATCTACTTGATAGTATCTGTATGTCTGCAAAAGGAGAATAATTTGAAAATATAGAAGAAAAAGCTTTTTATCTAATTTCTTGTGGAAAAGTCATTCTGGTGATGATTCTAATCACAACAATCCTCTTTCACATATTTGTGCATCCTGGATGAGGGACTGGTTGAATTCTAAGGCCATTTCAGATTTGTCAGTGTGCCACAGAGTAGAGGAAAACAAGCAGCAAAGCCAAGGAAGCACACTTGTCATCCCTCCCCTCACAGGAAAGATCCTCAAGTAAACCTGGTTTCCCTTCCCTCCCAGCCAATTTTCCCGTTCTGTGCAGAACTCTCACACTGGTGTTGTATTTCAATTTTCTCCAAGCACATATCCTGCTGTTGTAATTCTAATTACATGCATTTTCAGTAAAATAACAAATGGTTAATTTTCTTAATTAGCTTTGATATTTTCATTTCCACATTGATCTTTCAATACTTCATGCATATTTCAGTTTGGAAGTGATATAGTTCTACATTGCATGTACATAAAGCAATGTGCATTTTAAAATTGTTTTTCTTGTTTCATACTTCGACATGAACTTTTAATTTAAATGATGCAAGCCTAATTTTCTTTTTTCTCACTTTTCTTCCCTCCTTAATGGTTACTGAGGAGTAATTATTCTTTCCAGAGCTGTTACAGGAATAATTACAATAATGATTGAAATGATGATTTGTGATACACTGGTGTGAAGGATACTTAGAGACTGTTATTCATTCTCCTGGTTCAAGTCATTGTTTAGTACTTATTTAATAATTCTGACCTCTATTCTCAAGAAACCATTTGACTGTGAATCTTGGCTCCCAGAAGAGGAAGCATTTCACAAACAGTAGTGTTGTCTGGAACAAAAACCAACCAACAAACAAACCCACAAACAAACCAAAAAAGCTTTAAAAAATCTGAGTGTTGTGACCACAGCCCAAGCAGGCAGTAGGTTATGGTGGGTCTGAAAGGCTTGGCAGGAGCTGCTCTGCTTTGGGGTGGATTTGTAGACTTCTCTTTATCCCCAATGAGCAGAATACTCAGGACTGAGAATACAGAAATTCTTTCAGTCATCTATCAAATACTATCATGGCTTATACCTGTTTTTTTTTCTGTGTGTGTTTGTATGATACACAATTTTCATAAACTTCCCATTGCATAGAGATAAACAAAACTAACAGAAGCACTTTCTTTGAAGGGAAACATGTTTGTATTAAAGAATGTGTTTATATTCATTATTACCAGCTGATAGCATCTAGGTATTTTCTTTCAGCTCCCCACAATTAAGAGGTTGGACCTTTGCTATATCCCTGCCTTAGGCAGTCAGAGCAGCCCTGGCTCACAGAGCTGCTGCTGTTACAGAAACTGTTCCACAACTTCTAATCCTTCCCTGGAGAGCGTCAATATAAATCCACATGGGGAGGTGACAGCACTATGATGAGAAATAAGAATCTACTTCTCTATTTATTTTTTAACTACCAAAAAATAAAAGAGATTTGTGTATTCCTGGTCAGTTTAGTTACAGTGAAGACCTTTGTGTTCTGCTGCTGGCTTGTCAAGCCACGTGATTCAATTTCTTCTCCAGAGACATAGCTGCAAAAGTTTAATAATATTTTTATCATAGAGATTTAGTGTTATGATGTTGATGGTAATCATAGTAAACCAAAACACATGTGAGGCATAATGGGTTAATGCTTCTTAAGCATAGAGAAGGTCATAAAAGGAGGGCACTGGAAAAGTAAAGTAAAAAATTCTTTTGTTATTTTATTGTTATTGTTATCTCAAACTAGGATAACCCCAATATATGTATGAGGCAGGGAATCCTGTGTGAGGTGTCATTTTTACAGCACTCCATATGTTCCTTACACAGAAATTCTCACATTCTATGTGTCCTTAACCTGTAAAATCTTTAGTTCCTGGGTAGTTCATTAATGCATACAAATACTATGTTTTTGTATTGGTCCCAAATTTGTAATAATGCAAAATCATACCATCCTGGAATAAAACTCAGGATTTCTGCTTAAGATGAGCATGGTAAAAACAGTTGTGTTTCAAATTCCTTTGTGGGAAAAAGAAAGAGTTCAGTGCAACTCAGTCAGAGCTGCATTAACCACGTCATGAATAACAAATCCAGAGTATTTCAGTGAAATACTTAAGAACATCTACAGCATTGATATTTTGATACACTGGCTTTATTCATCAGCCTGCCTCAATAAAATAACCATCCTCGGCAACATGTTCTCATTCAACATGGCCAAGAAATTGCTCAAGGAAACAGTACTTTGTTTTCCATTGCTGGTGTTGAGCAAATAAATAGAAGTGATAGATAGATAGATAGATAGATAGATAGATAGATAGATAGATAGATACCTATATTGTCACCTACTATCATAGATTAATAAATAGATGATAGATAGATTATAGATTATTGATAGATAAATACCTGTATTGTCAACTACTATCATGAATAGATAGATAGATAGATAGATAGATAGATAGATAGATACATACATACATACATACATACATACCTGTATTGTCAGCTGCTATTTGAGTCCTGGGTGGAGGGTAGCACCTTTTGCAATATGTCATTTACTGAGGATTTTATAAAAACAGAAATCTCACAGACTGAGTTCATATTAGGGAACTCCACCTGTTGAGTGTGTGATTGTTACAAAACTCTCCCTTTGCCCTACAACCTGCGTTTTTATGTGGCTTTATATTATTTTTTCAATCAATAAAACTTGAGAGCCGTGCCTCCTTGTTGAGATGTAAGGTTAAGTTCCACATACGTTCTCTAAACAGAATTCTACAAAAGGCTCCCTGAGGACAGCTATTGATTAGGGCTGGGATGTTTGTCTCTATTAGGTGCCATTGAGGGGATGAGTGCACTAAACACCTGCAAGGGAGTTACCCTGAGGGGAAGGGCAGCACCTGGAAATGGTGAACTCCCAGGAACAGAAAGTGAGGTGAGGAACTTGTCTCTTGTTGGGAACAGCAGGAATGGTGTGGAGTTAAAAAAGAGGAAATGAAAAAGTTGTTAGGTATTGTTGTGTGAGCAGTTATTCAACTGTAACAAAGCAGGGGATGGGGCAGCAGAGGCAGAGGAGAAATGCAGCAAAAGCAGCTCCAGGTGGGAGGATGGAGTGTGGCTGCCCTGCTGTGCTGTGGGACACTGGAGCAGGCTCACAGCTCTCCTCCCCCTTTTGTTTGGTCATGTCATGGGGCCCTGCACTCTGCCAAAGGCTGCCAGAGGAATGTTTTCCTACACAGCATCAGTTGCCTGGACTCTGGACTGTACACTTCTGGTCTGATCAAAGAGCCCACCAAGCACAGGCTTTTGGGCAAAAGACACAAGCAAACAAACACTAGGCAGCTCTGGAATCAGTGGGTCTTCCATAATCACCTCTGCCCCTTTGGCCATGGCTGGAGGAAAAGGATTTCCAGCTGCCAGTTTATTTATATTAAGTGTATTCTGTGCACTGTGTTTTGTTTTTACCTTGTTGGAATCTCTGGGAACATCTGACAGGATTATAAAATGGAAAAGCAAGGATTACACACATCCTGAATAACCAAATGAATGGGTATAGATTGCACTTTTAAATTTTCACTATATAAGTCTATTTTATAAAAAAATATACAAGCTAGAAAAAGTGAAGCATTCCCCAACTACTCATGTGCCAATTTTTTTGCTTGCTTGCTTTTGTGCTCTACACTAAGCACCTAAATTAACTTCTATAAAAAACCTGCTGTCTTTTCCTCCTAAATACACTTCTCTTCCAAAAGCTGAAATGAGAAATTGCATGTGGATAAAGAGACAGAGTAAGAAAAGAATCCCCAGGAGATCTTGACCCTGTAATCTTTGATACTGCAGCCCAGCATGTTAACATTAGGCCACTGCATCACATCCTGCACAAGTGTGAGTTTGAGGGCTCTACAGATTTTCCAGTCTTTCACAGTTACAGAAACACCTGTACTAAACATATCTGTGTTAATGATTAAATAGCCATCACAGGTCCTTAATAACTGACCTGTGGTACCTGAGCTCCCAGTGGAAATGCAGTGGGGGCAATAATTTTTACTTATCTTTACTCTGAAATTGCATCCATGCTGAAGGATGAACAAACTTTAAGTTTTGTGACAAATCATTTCAAATGTGCACCACTTTTCTGAGGAGACCATCTCAAAACCTGGCTGAAAAGTCTGTGTTCTGTTTCTGCAGGCTGATAAAAGAGTGGCTTAGAGTAAGTGCCAACACAAAGCAGTCAAATGAGTATGCTCCTATTATAACTCTGTTTATCTCTGACTTTTTCTCTCTGTAAATGGACAATGACTATGTTGGCACCATTGCAAAATACACCGTGTGTGTGTATCTATTTAAAGCACACAAATGCATTCCATTTTTCTCACAAGGATTATTTTAAAGTGTTTTGCATATTCAATCACCTCTATCTTTACAATAACATCAGCAATGTGTACAAAGGCACTTCAGGGAAGGGGAAGTAGATTGTTAATAGTAGTGTATCACCTGCCATCTGGACACACTTAACACATGGTGAGATGTAAAGATTCAGCCATTTGTGGAATTTAATCCCAGAGCTCACTTTCAATCAGGTGAAGTCATGTCTAGGCAGGCACAGATGTTGTATGTACATAACGCAGTTCATTTAATTTATTGCCCACTTGTGTTAGAATAGTGCAGTGCTGGGATTAGTGCAGAGCCACAGTGCTCTGCTGGGTGAACTGGTGACATTCCAGTTCAAAGGAGAGTGATCCATGCCATCCCCAGTGCATGGCAGCATGTGTGGAAGGGCTTCAGCAAGGTGGAATATTCCCACTGATTCACACCATGGTCACAGGAATGGAACAGTAATTTTGTTTATTATCTACCCATTGTGTGCATTGTGCTAAAAAATCCATAGTAGTATCATCAGACTCTTCTACAAAATAAATGCAGCAGTTCAGGTGATTGTTCCTGTGTACTGCAGACCAGTGTTGATGTTTCCTATTCCTTCTGCCCATGTCCTGCTGTGGGCCCAGGGTGCTCACCCTTTTCCCTGACCAGCTTTAGCATAGATGGTCCTGAACACAGATGGAATCATGTGGGACATGCACAGCTTTCACAGGAGACACTGGCAGAGTGCTGTAAAAAATCCAGAATCTAACTACATTCTGAGGTCTTCTTCACCAGTTTCTTCTCTTTACATGAATTGTTACTTTATGGAGGCAGCCATATTTACAACACTCAAATTTCTCTATGAGTTCCCCACATCTCTATGTGTATTTACATGGCTATTTTTCCTACTCAGAAACACCTTAATTCTTTATTGTTTTTCCTTTGCATAAAAATGTAACTCTTCTCCTCATATTCTTGGAATATACATTCAGGTAGCAGAAGCAACCAATGACATGGATTGTAATGATATAGCCAGGCACCCTGTCTGATCCATAGATGTCCCTTTGTGATACTGAAATGTCACTGTTTAGCTGTGTAGCAGCTCCCATGCTCTGTCCTGAGCCTGTGCTCACTGCCAGCACCACAAAACCCCACTCACACTCCACATGTGCAGGAAGGTATTGGTGAGGAAAAGTTGAAGGATATATTTTGAAAACATCAGTGCTGACCATTAACCCTGGGCTGCAGGATCAGGGTGGCACCCATGGGCTCATGGCAGGAGAGCTGTGCTCGAGCAGTGGCAGGGGAAGGCAGGGAGGAGGCTCAGAGCCTCTGCAGGTGGGACAGGGACAGTAGCAGAGCTGCAAAAGGCTGGCAGAGGCAGACCAGTCGGTTTCTCCTCTCCATTGGCAGATGGCACTAAAACATTTCACTCAGCTCTGTCCACGCCCAATCTGGTTTTGTTCTGAGGGAGCTGCAATCCTCCCGAGCCCACCATCTGTCAGCCCCCCTGCCATACGCACGGGGAGGTAGGCATGTACATCCTCCAGGGAAAGATGGTGACATCCCTTTCCAGAACAGGGCTGCTATCCACCACAACTGGGGATACTGAAATGTGCTAAAAATTCAGTGTTCCCCATCTACACATAGCATCTCTGCTCTGCATCCTGTGGCTCAGGAAAGAGAGCTGTCTAGTGCTTGGCCATTTCATTGATCCCCAAAGGCTGGATGTTGTCTGGAATATGCCACTCAAAAGTTGACATTTAAAGTGTAAATTTAGCATTTGTCAAAATTTGCAGGCTGGATGTGATATCTTCCCTAGGAATATATTGCTCTTACAAAATTTTTTCCT
This sequence comes from Alaudala cheleensis, assembly GCA_013398995.1. Lineage (NCBI taxonomy): Eukaryota > Metazoa > Chordata > Aves > Passeriformes > Alaudidae > Alaudala > Alaudala cheleensis. Next base: position 29,060 of record VWYE01003794.1, read on the forward strand.
AATGCCAAAATACCCTTGGTTACCTCTAACAGTAGCAAGCTTATCTTCCTTTCTATTTCTGAAGCTGTGGAAGGTCCTCGTGCACAATAGAAGCTTTGCACCTCCTTATTTCCCTGCTGGAGATGACATTCCTTTTTCTTGCTTTGCTACAGCTTCAGGCTGGCTTTCATCTATTAGAAGCTGTGTAAACAAGGCAAGTGGAAGAGAGTTTTGTGCATTAGGCATTAAGACGTAGATAAGGTCAACAGCAAACAAAACAAGAGTTTGCAAGTTGTAATGGGGAAGCAAACTTCAAATATTAGAGTGATGACAGTCAGCCACCAGGAAAAAACATCATCTCAAACTCCTAGGAAATTAGTGTATTTGTCCTTTTTCATACTTGTTTCAGATTTCATGGCTACCCATGCTGTCTTGCCCCACAGGATATTAAATAATAACAGTCTTCAGGCAGCAAAGAGAAGAACTAATTGTCATTATTCTTCTACTTCACCACTGCTGCTGTAATTGGAAGTTATCTCCTTATAATTGCATCTGTAGTGAATAGTAATTATAATTCTTATCATTAGCTTTTTCTTTTAATTAGTTTTTTCCCCTTATAAAACAATATTTTGTACTAGCTCTTGTCTGACTTGAGGGCACAAAGATGGTCACTCTGTTGGCACTGTTGTGGCTGTGTTGTTAATTGCAAAGGTGGATTTTGCACAGCTCACAGGAAACCTGTGACATGAGCAGTAGGATGGAGTCAGGGAGCAGCTGGAGAATATGAGCTGTGAGTAGGAGAGCAGAGCTTTCATTTTAATCCTTCCTCAGTCTGAACAGAGTGCTGAACATAGAGGCTGAGTTTTACTACTGAGTAGAGCTTGGAAACTAATTTAGATCAAACTGAATCACTTAACCAAAAAAAGCAAGCTTGCCAGCTTTTGCTCCAATCAAACAGATAGGTGTTTTTAAAACCTGATTTTTACATCAGTTTTTTGGCATATTTAAGTATTGGAGCAAACATTTCATCAACATGGTGTAACCTATATGGAGGAAAGGATGGTGAAAGGACTCCCGAGCTCTCTCTGGGGTGTTTTGTCCCAGATGAGAGTGAAAGTCTCATCTCTTTTCCAATAGCTCCATTTTGTTACCAAAAAAAAAAGTTCATTTCATTTTTAAAATATTACTATTCTGGAATTATACAGCATGATCCAAAAGAGAGGTGGACTGTGAAGTTTTATTAGTTTTCTTATATATCATATAAACATAAGGCTCATGTGTCTGCTCACAAACTGAGAAATGCTGATAGCTTTAACAAATAATAAAGCATATTTTGACTGCCAAGTTTGAATTTAATTTGAGCTGTAAATATTCATTAAATACTATATTACTGTATGTTTGTGTGTTACCAGTGTATTTCATAGCATTCATCTGCAGGTCTAAACTGCAGGGTGGGATTGGGTTTACAGCAGCCAGATGAGTGAATGCTGGTTATTTTGTAAATCATTTTTGTGATGTCATTTTTAGACGAGGCAGGAGGAGGGTCTGTAGCTGCAAACACATGGTGAGAGGGTCTGCAGTGCACCATCAGCTCAATAAGCACATTCCATGGATTGTGATTGACAATATCTGCACAATCTAGTCCCCCTGTACCTCCTCTGTATTGTTGCTCAGACTAAAGCTGCTCTATGTGGGCTTCTCAGCCTTTTTTCTTTAACCATCACTTTGAATCAGCTGTGCTAGAAATCTCTCCTTCTCCTCATTTTTCAGCTTACACTTAGTATTGTGCACATTCTTAAGACTTTGAAAATCCTAATTTTCATCTGTCACATAGCTTCTCCCAGCTCCAAAATTTGGCAGTATAAATTTGATCAAAACTTCTTTTTATTAGCAGGGTGCACTATATATAGATAGAACATATGTTTGACATTTTTATAGCAAAACACAGACCATGTGCGTAGAAAATTGCATTATGAGTCAACTTACCTGTTTATTTACTTCTGTTTTTTCCTTTAAAAAAACAAAAGAATTGACAGATGCAGAAGTTTAATTAGGAGGGAGCTATTTTGGCTTTCTGTTCACAAAAGAGAAAAATATATGAAATTACCAAACTTGTCTTCCTTTGCCTTTTGAAATGGTGTGATTGAACCCTTCTATAAAAACTCTCTGTATCACCAACCCCAGTTTATACACAGAAAGATAAGTTTCCTCTTGTTGGGTGAAATCTTGCATGCCAAGATGCAGCCTTTAGGGAGTTTTTAACAATGAGTTCTAAAACCCCAGGGAAGAGGGATTTATAACAGAAATGCTGACACAACCATAACTAAAGTGGTGCAAAAATCAAGGATACAACATAATTAAAACAACAGAAGCCCAGAACTGCTGCCTGTCAGTGTCTGAGCAGGTCTCCTTGACAAGTGCTCTGATTTTTAGCATTACAGCTTTAATAACATCAACTGGTTTTTTCAAGGGTGATTTGTTGATTTGTTTTGTGGGTTTTTTTGTGTTTTTTCTTTTATTTTAACAGATGTATTAGAAAGAGTTTTATAAAACTGCAGCAGAAGGCAAAGCAGCAGTGAAATGATTGAAGATGTGCATTTGAATCAGTTTGGTTTATGGGGATTACTTAGACTATATGAAAATCCATGAAGGTCATAATGACATTTATGTCATTCCAAAACTGAAGTGTGCTACTTTTTATTCCCCTTACATAGTGAACAAGAAACAATTTTAAACATACTGTTGAATTAAAAAGCAGTTGTCTTCAGCTTTTAGTGCAAAACAAACTTGTAAGGAAACATACTATGTAATCAAAATTCACACCTTTGGGAACTAAATAACATTTTCAACTATGCTGCAATTTCACCAGAATTAAAACTGAAAATCTACTCCAGCAAATTAGTTAATGTGTAGTTCCTGCAAGCAAACATTTATGGGTGAGCTTGAAGCATTTTTTTAAAGTGTGTCATTACTGACTGAAGTCTGAGAGTCAGAAAGTGTCTCCCATTCCATCTATACCCTCTACAACCTTTCTCTTTAAAAGTATGACTTTTTAAAATTAATGTTTATAGGCAGATCTGTATTAAAAATCCATCAATATATCATAAATAAATGCTACATTGTAGTTTTCAGTAGGCATCTGATTTTTAATAGTCAAACACCCTGTCATGGGAGCTCCAAAATCAAGTGAGTTTTATTCCTAAATTACCAAAAAAAAAAAAAGCACACTCAGTTTTAACACTCACACGATCCATGGCTTTAGTGTTCAGCATTTAAACTTTCTGTCTCCTCCACCAGTTTTCAGCCAGAAACTGAGGGGAGAAAATCAAGCTGAGATTCACAGATCTCCAACTCAAAGAACTGTGGACAGCAGTGAAAATACACACGTGGTGCATTGAGGGTCCCAATTAACTGAGCATGGTTCTGTCCTGGGGTCATTTATGCTGACATGCTCTTCTGAGTCTGTCTGACTAATTGTTTTACAGAAACAGATTCCTCCTCACATTTTGTAATCATAGATACATTTTAATAGATGTAATAGGTTTAGTTTGTTCTAATTCCTGAATCCATAGTATTTGAGTAAGTGGAAGTTTTACAGCTCTTGCTTAACCAGTGGCCTCTGAGCTGTGTGGCTGTGGCCAGCACTGACCAGCAGCCTTGCACAAATCAGTAATTATCCTTCATTTCAAATACTACAGTGGCACCACTTGAATCTGAAGGTCCAAATAAATATAAATATCCATGGTTTGATACTGTGAGAAGCACATCCTTTGACCCTCCTTGCTTTGAGCTGTCCTTGCAGATCCAGAGCAATGCTTAACTCAAAGGACTGGTCGTGGCTACCAGAGGAACAAGGGGGAGGTAACACAAAATACCACAAATGGAAAGCTCTGCCTACAAACAGCTCCTTTGCCAGGGATTTCCAAGATGAAAGCAATTACTCCCATTTCAAAATGACTGAAAATCAAGACAAAGTTACTAAAGAGAATCATATTGCTCATGCTGTTTGCCTTAATGCTAATAAAATAGTTCTGGTGGTTTCCCCAGAAATTAGAAGCCTTTTCTAGAATACATTCCTAAATACTTATGTAAAAGAAGCACACACAGCATGGAATATATTTATTAACTAACTTCAAAGCTTCTTATTTTTACATAATTTCACCAGCAGAAGAATTTTTTTTTTCAAATCATCCCCTCTGAACAGTATTTGGGCCTCTTAAAATCCAGCAATTGGAGTGGATCAGCAGTTGGTAAAATTAATCTAAAGTAACTGTTTATTCAGTGTGGCTCCAGTATAATCCTACAGCTTTAAAGAATTTCAAAACCTCACAAAATATAATTTTATCCTGAAGATATTAATTACTATGGGGGAAAATATTATCAATAAAATTCCTAGCCCACAGATGGTGCAGCTGGAATGGGGATCAATTGGCAGAGGTCAAATTTCAGTTGAAAATTGTGTCTCAGACTACATAAGGAATCACTGGACATTTGAAAACTAGACAGATTTCCAAGATTCAAGAGTTCATATTCCTATTTTAGGCTTTGTGGAATGCTATTATACACAAACAAAATTATGCATGCCCAGATACTTTTATTGGAGTGATAAAGAGCATTCCTAAGGAGGTTCTGACATTTTTCAGATATTTTGTTAACCCAGGAGAATTTTCCTAGTTACATCCACATTGCTGCTGGAATAACACCCTTTTAAACACTCCTGCTGTGGCATAAGGGCATTTTTCTCCCACTTAGCTCAAAGCTTTTCCTCGGGTTTAGAAAAGAAGAAAAAAATCTGCAAAGCAAATGTGGAACCCTTTTTGCAGAAAATATATTGATTTAAACCTACATGCCAGGTTACATGGAAATTTCTGCTGTGAAATAGGAGCTCACATCGAATTTGGAACATTTCATACTATGGACTGATGTTGGACTGATGTTAGGACTGATGTATCATAGAATGGCTGCTCCTGAGTCAGAATTAGATCATCAGACTGTGATTTTTGTCTTTCCACCATGGTATTATTTCATGCAGCTACATCAATGAATATAGTTTGAAATTAAAAGCAACTGTTTTTCAGTGGGACATTGTGTTTGAGACAGCTTGGTTACAGCTGGATGTTTTCTTTTCCCAGAAGAGATTTGAGATGGATTCATTACCTGGGCAGTGCTCATACAATGGAGAGGAAGATTCCTTTTGCTAAGGGTCAGATATTTTTAACTAACACTGGAGGGTTTCTGTTATCTACCCCTGCTGTCCAGGTTTTCTGGATATATCCTGAGGTGTTCACTTTCCTGGCACTGAAATATCCAGGGATTTGTGTGTTTCTCAAAGGAAGAGTCTGCTTATATCTGTATTTATCCAGCATGGCTTGTAAATGTTCTCCTCAAATCTTTGACAGAGTTCATGAATTAAGGAGGTGGAATGGGAGTCAAGGTAGGGCAGGAGAAAATCTGGGGATGAAGGAATCCAACAAGTGATGAGACTCAGCAAAGGAGATGGGCTTTCCAAGTGCTTCTGCTGCACTTGTGGAGAAAAGGACCTGTTTGTTAGAAACAGAAAGTGCTTCTGTGGGCACTATGGTGGCTCAAAAAGTGCAGAACTACACAGAAAGCATTTGTTTGACTTGAGGAAAGCAGAGCAGGCTGTCAGGCACATTTCTGAATATCCTACTGCTTAATAGCAAAGTAGAACTGAAAATGGTAAAGATGGGAGAAATAGATGAGACATTAAGGGAGATTTTTCTGTGTGTACATTGGAACAGATTAAGGTAAGATTTCAGGGACAGGGAAAATGGAACACTTTTGCTTTCAATCCTCTTTGTTTTGCTATATGCTTCTCTTCACAAATTTGATAGTCTTTCACTGCATTTCTGGTTCATAATACTTGTGTTACCCTGATAGCTTAAACTGGCTTCAGTGAAGTTTGTATTTGTGCAAGGTCACTAAACAAGGACAGAAAAAAGCAATTAAAGGAGTGAAAAACATGAGGAAAAAAAAGACTCTGAGACCTGTTACATTTCATAAAGTCCCTCAGTAAGCATTTTCCAAATGATCCTAAATTATTATAATGTGCTGAGCAAACTGTGCAAAAAAAAAATCCCCTCCAAAGGGTGATTGTCATTAGGCAGCAGTTTGGATCTCTTTTGTCTTTGTGAACCATGGGGACTCCAATGTCATTGAACAACTGTGGCACCAGCCTGTGAGGGGTTTGACTCTTACATGAATGGACACAACTGGATTCTCAGAAAATTGTCTTGGGGTGAAGCTTCTGCCAGGCACCATCAAGGTGGATATAATTATGGGAATTGTAATTAAAATATTTTTCTGATTGAACAATTCAACCAACATGATGATCAAGTTTTTCATGATGATCAAACATGCAAAGTAATCAGTGTGATATTTTGTTCCACCACCTGATGATTTTTTAAAGAACCCATTTATAATGGAAACGACTTATAGAAACAACAGAAATTGTATAGAATCTTATAGAATTTTAACTGCAACACATTAAAAAATATTCAAAGGGTTCAGAATTGAACAGAAATTATTAGTCTCCTGTAGTGTTTCTGAGTAACCTGCCAAATCCAGGAGTTACCAATGAAAAGACTGTTGGAAAATTATTCTGAAGGGATTTATTTTCTCTGACAAAGTATAAACTTCTCTAAAATACTGTGTTTCTGTTATGAAACCCTAAAGATGCAGAAAGAAGAGAACTGGTTTTGGCTGTAAGTAGGTCTGGTTCACAACTGCTTTGTAGCAGTTTGGACACATTGGGGGATCCTGACCCAACCAACCCCAGCAGCTTTCTGTGTTCCTTACCACAGGGGTTCCAGTTTATTCTCCCACTTAAGCTGATCTGAAGCCAGAAAGGGAAGTGCATCCCTGGGTATAAATGAGGTGCCTGTCAGAACGGGCTCTATCATCATTACAAGGAAGAGTAAATCACAGCAGTCCCAAGGATGTCATAATTTATGCTGGTGACATTTACCTTGGGTGGCTGGGGATTATCATATACCAAAAAGTCACATTTTCCCCCAGTTTACATCACTTTAATTGTAGCTTAGCCAAACATAAAGATCCAGCTTCAGGTTTCAGTTGCATGCCATATCAGCTACCAAACATAAAATCAGTTGCTATGGCTTCAAGCATTGCCTGGTTCATCTGTGTTCAAANAGGTGGATATAATTATGGGAATTGTAATTAAAATATTTTTGTGATTGAACAATTCAACCAACATGATGACCAAGTTTTCCATGATGATCAAACAGGCAAAGTGTGATATTTTGTTCCACCACCTGGTGATTTTTAAAAGAACCCATTTATAATGGAAATGACCTATAGAAGCAATAGAAATTGTATAGAATCTTATAGAATTTCAACTGCAACACATTAAAAAAATATTCAAAGGGTTCAGAACTGAACAGAAATGATTAGTCTCCTGTAGTGTTTCTGAGTAACCTGCCAAATCCAGGAGTTACCAATGAAAAGACTGTTGGAAAATTATTCTGAAGGGATTTATTTTCTCTGACAAAGTATAAACTTCTTCTCTAAAATACTGTGTTTCTGTTGTGAAACCCTAAAGATGCAGAAAGAAGAGAACTGTTTACGGCTGTAAGTAGGTCTGGTTCACAACTGCTTTGTAGCAGTTTGGACACATTGGGGGATCCTGACCCAACCAACCCCAGCAGCTTTCTGTGTTCCTTACCACAGGGGTTCCAGTTTATTCTCCCACTTAAGCTGATCTGAAGCCAGAAAGGGAAATGCATCCCTGGGTATAAATGAGGTGCCTGTCAGAACGGGCTCTATCATCATTACAAGGAAGAGTAAATCACAGCAGTCCCAAGGATGTCATAATTTATGCTGGTGACATTTACCTTGGGTGGCTGGGGATTATCATATACCAAAAAGTCACATTTTCCCCCAGTTTACATCACTTTAATTGTAGCTTAGCCAAACATAAAGATCCAGCTTCAGGTTTCAGTTGCATGCCATATCAGCTACCAAACATAAAATCAGTTGCTATGGCTTCAAGCATTGCCTGGTTCATCAGTGTTCAAATACTCTGATTCAAGGAAAGGGTTTTTTTAGAAATCAATTACATCTTATTTATTAAACAGTCTTATTTATAAAACAATGTGGAAAGTCAGATTTAAAATAATTTCCAACTTCCTGGCAGTAAATAAAAGCGTAAGTCCAGCAAATCATTAGTTTATCTTCAAAGTTAATAACTGTATCTGACACTGTGTAAGTGGCTTAAGAGCATTAGGGTTCTTAGTGTCTGTAAACTGCATTGTTGGGACTTGATTTTAAATATTTATAAGTCTACTATTAAGAACAAATCATTTTCTCAATCTATTTCACTAACAGAAATTATTTATAAGTATATCATTAATTATTTATATTTTCCTGGTATTGTATTTACATTAATAATTAAATGCATCTAATTATTAAATCATATAAATAAGATTTCATTTCACTGATGAGTTGAAGTGCAAACAGCAGCTCCATCACTGACTGTAAACATTTGAAATGAGATACTCTTCAGCAGCAAGCCCCTGCACTTGGCAGAAGTCAGGACACCCAAGTGCTGAGGTAACTCCTGCCTCAGTGTCTGTGGCACATCATCACTGCAGCTCTGGCAGGTTTGGCTCATCCCAGGCAGGATGGGCTTTGGGAGAAGCTCTCAGAGCCACCACAGGCAGCTCTCCAGTGTCTCCACAGTGCCCACAGTGCCCTTGTGCTGTCTGATGACAATCATCCTTTGTGGGGCAACACATCCCCACTGCAGGGACCTCAGCCACCTCCTCATGACAACGGGTTGTGTTCCACAGCTCAGTGCACTGTGGAGCACTGCACCTTATTCCCAGGAGTTAGAGCCCATCTCAAGGGACACTGTGATTTCTGCAGTGCCCAAAAAGTCCATTTCTGCAGGTGCCAGCAGGAGCAGCAGCAGCATTTCCCAGCCACAGAAGGGTGAGGTTTGTGCTCCCTGCTCTACACATGGGCACACAGTTAACAAGTGGCTCATTTCTCATTCAGTTTTGTCTTGTCCAAAATATAATTACCTGATGAGTGAAATGTAACCTGCCTCAGGCCCTGATTATGACAAAGTTAGTGTGGGTTCAAAAGCCTGTCATTAGTCTACATGAAGTTTTTTGGTGATTACAGTTCTTCAGCATGAACCTTCAGCTGACACAGTCCCACTGCTGTTTCTGGGCTTTCCATTAGCAGGGATTACTCATTTCTAGTGAGAATGTGCAGTGGCCCATATGTGCAACTTTTTTGGCAGACAGACACAAAATCTTTGCACCTTTTGAATATGTGGAATGGCTATTTTTTGGCATTATTTGCTGGCATTGGAAGCAAATCAACCTTTTGAACTTGGCACTTGAAGAACTCAGGTCTGGACTAATGAAATATGTTTTTAAAGATTTTTAATCTTTTACATATTCAGATGGAATCAAAGCTAGTGTATATAGTCCTCCTGGAAGCACTCATAAAAGGTCTTTTCAACTATTCTTTCTCTTTATGGAGTGCCCTTGGGTATAGCCTAATTAATCATAGGCTAAAACTTCCTAGTAAATTACAAATAGTGTAGGTTTTCCAAATGGTATTTTCTCTTGTTCATAGCCAGTAAGCATCTGTTATAAATAGCTGCCCATAGTTGAAGGCAGACATAAAATGTTCATAAATGTTTATTATAGCACTCCATGTTTTCAGTACCAGCTTGATATTTTCTCCTCAGCTCTTTATTTCTTAACGTAATCCTGAAATCTTCAGCTGCCTGCTTTCATCATGGTTTCCTTATTCTTTTAACCTATTTCCAGCCATGCTGGTTTATTGCAAAATAAAAATAAGAATAATGTCAATGATTTCCCACACAAATAGACCCAAGGGAACACTTTAGGACAATTTGAAGTACAATGAGAAAGAGCTGAACTGATGCTAATTTATATGAACTTTTAATTTGAGGATAATACTAGAAGCGAATCGTAATCTTCAAGGTGAAGAAGTACATTAGCTTCCTAATTAAGCTGCCTTTACCTCACCAATGAAAGTGACATTAATTAGTTAACATGCCTGTTTATCATTGTTTCCAATGCCATACAATCTGAATATTTATTTTCAAGGGATGATGCACTGGCAGAGTATTCAAACAATGAAGAACATGCCTTTGGCAGAAGAAAAAAGTCTAAGAAAGCTTCTCTATGTGTCTTATATTAGCACAGATTTTAAAAGCCATCCAGAACCCTATGAAAATAAGCAGGCAGCAAGTGTTCCCAGCTTTCTGTAGCAATGCATCTGCAGTGACCCTTGCTAAGCTCATTTATAACCAACTCAGATGCATCTGCATGAGCTGTAAGTGCTGCATGAATTTGAAATGTATACCTGAGATTTTTGTACAGCCCAACTCTGTGAGATGGTGTCATATTAATCTATATGCTTGCTTGTTGATTCTGGGCCTACCAGGCGTAAATAAAAGTATTTGGGTTTTGGACTTTTCAAAATGAAGTTATAGAATCACAGAATGGTTTGGGCTGGAAGAGATCTCAAAAGTCATCCAATTCAAATTCCTGCCTTGGCCATGGACACCTTCCACTATCCCAGGGTGCTCCATCCAACCTGGCCTTGGGCACTGCCAAGGATCCAGAGGCAGCCACAGCTGCTCTGGGCACCTGTGCCAGGGCCTCACCTCCCTCCCAGCGAAGGACTTTTATCCTAATATCTGATCTAACCCCACTGTCAGTTTGACTCCCTTGCCCCTTGTCCTGTCACTGCACACCCTTCCACCTTTCTTACATCCTTTGCTTTAGGTGATTGTCCCATGTCACTTTACATCCACCCCAGTCCTGCTTCACTGTCAATGCTTGCATATGGCAAATGCTGAAGCCACAAACGTGTATAAAATATTTTAAAGCTGGGCACAAGGGCAGAAACAGCAGCAACAGATTGGAAACTGTGCTCTCTTGTCAATAGAGATTTTGCTTCTCTGCACTCATCCAATTTTCAATTAAAATTTAATGCTCTTTAGCATGATTAGGCAGGAATCTTAATCATAAGGCTGATTGACCTACATGTCTGAAAGGCTGAGAAATGCCACCTTACACAAATTTCCTCTGATTACAATTCATGGTGCAACCAGTTATTTGGAAATGGAGTTCTGCAGACTCTGGACACAAGGGTTTCAACAAGTGGTTTTCAAAGTTCATTGGAGCACTAGAGGCAACTAATGTCATCTTAAAGAATTGTGCAGTACTACCCAGCTGTACCTAGCTGTCAGCACACTTGCATTACAGAGCATGCAGGAGGTGCTCATCCAGAGGCAGGGCTCTGAGCAGCTCTCTGAATTCCCTCTGCATACCTTGGGGCTCACAGAGCATTCCCAGTGGAAAAAGCAGTAAAAAACCCACCAAGCTGTTTGTTCTGTGCTTTTCCTGGGAGCTGCTAAGACACTCCTTGGCTCCAGGAGACTTTTGATATATTGTGAGCCCAGTCTGGCTGAGATTCAGAGTGCTTGGCCCCTGAGACAAGAGAGCCACTTTGTCATTTTCTCTCATTCCAGGCTTGCACCTGGAGGACAATTTCTCAGAATCACACAATCTATAAGGTTAATCCAGTTGTATCTGTATGAATATTTCACCTGATACAGCACCTGTGCTGTCCTTGTAATCCCAAAGTTACCCAGCTGTTTTAAACAATTGAAATCAGTCTTTAAAATTAAAAGCAGGTATGACACAGGACCACAGAAGATGACCCAGAAGTCAGTCTGTTCCCCACTGAGTTTCAGTGCTTGTGAGCTCAGGTGAGAGGAGGAGGCACAGGGATTTCAGCATCCCAAAGCAGCTCCTGGTGTCCCCCTCACCCTGCTCCCAGTCAGGGCAGTCCAGGGGCTGCTGTCACCACAAAGCCTCAGTGTGAGGCTGCTCAGGGCCCAGCCACCACCCTCACAGCTCCTGGTGTGACAGGGTTCACTGTGTCCAGCTTTGCTGCCTGTGTGCCACCAGCAGCTCCTGCCTCCCTGCTCTCACAGAGCTGTAGTGAAAGGATCCACCTAACACCCATCCCCTGCCTCCTCCCTCCATCCCAAAGACAATCCTAGCCTGGCCTACCCTAGCATGAAAGTGCATTTATTTTTCGTGATGTGTTAGGGCCTTCCTCACAGACAGTGTTCCAGTGTATGAATCCCTGCCCAGGGGCAGACATGAAGCTCACTCAGGGGTGAGGAGGTGGGAGCCAGAGGCACGTGCAGACAAATGCAAATGGAGCAGTAAAACAACAGTCATCCACATCAGAAACAGGGATTTCATTCTTTTTAACGAGACCTACTAAAACCTGAAAACCAACTGATTCTTGGGTCTGTGCCTTGTTCCCCCTTATTTACTGTCACAGGGGTTCCAGCAAATGTGGGAGCCAAAAAGCTGATTCTTTTCTGTTGACAGTAGCAACATGCATCTTGCCAAGATTCTACTACATCAAAAATATATTTTAAAAATTGGGACTGTACAATTTACCTTCTAATCTGTTCGTTTATGTTTGCATAGACTTTCTTTACTACCATAAGGAGAAAGATTTATTTCACTGGAGGACTGAAAACTGTGTTTCTGTGAAATCCAACTGCATGTAAATGAGAAAACAGCTCCTCAGGAACTGCTTCCTCTCATGTGGTTAAGCAGGTGTGGAAGTTTTCCAAACATGTTTTAGAGGCACTGCTGTAAATTCAGAACAGAAATGAAAAATAATTTCCATTTTATTTTCATGGGGAAAAAGAAGAAAAAGTTTTATTTGAATATTCTTAATATTATCAAAAATTTCAATACTTTCTCCATTTAAAAGACAATATAGTCAGGTACAGGCTACAAAGAGTTGGTTACTCTGCCATGAAGAGCACAGGGGAGCCCTGGCTGTGTCAGGCCCACAGAGGTTATGGTGAAGGCAGTGACAACAGTGAAAATTGCTTGGTTTTGGGCAGGGGCTCAACAAGGATCCCAGCCAGCCCCTCTGAAGTGTGGGATAACACTGACAAGAGAGGAGTGAGTGCAGCCTTTGTCTGGAGAATCACTTGTGTGCTGCCTGATGTCCTCCTGAAGAGCCTGCCCCAGCCCCACAGCCTGTTCCTAACCATGGCAGGGGCAAGGCCTGCCCAATCATTCAGTAACTGCTTGTGTCAAATGAGTTATCCCCTCTTCTGTGGCTTTGCAACCAAAATGTCTTTACTCAAAAGGTATTGGCACTGAGCACTTATAATCTTCTGTCCACCACATTTGACCTGAGTTTGCCAGTTTGAAATCAGTGTTCCCTGGAGAGCAGCTCCTTCTTTGGATGGAACAGATTGAAAAGAGGAAATACCAATACACAGATTGCCTTATCTACATCTGACATTCCTGTCACTTCCCCACCTCGCCGTGATTTAACCTTGCCATCATCTGTTCTCTTCAGGAGGAAATTACAGCCCATTCCTCCTCAGATCTGTCAGCTTGGAGCAGCTGGCAACTTGTCAGCACCCCTTCTGCAGATGGACATTTCAGTGCTGAGAGACAATACCCCAGCAATCTGTACGTACTCAGCCTTGACAAAATGACTTCATCAGCAGTGGCCAAGGAGTGACTTCTCCCAGGGCTGCTGTGTCTGAGCATTTCTGCAGATTCATTGTTCACCTGCCTTCTGCTAATGCAGGATCTCTTCAGCAACCCTCCCTGTTGTAAAGAATGAGCTGTAAGTGCTGGACAGGCTGCACACAGATCAGGAAACACAAGGTGATATCCTGTCCTACATAGCTAAGGAAGTGGGAGTCTTAATAAAACAAGAATGTATGCAAATCTTAATGAAATTTGTGATTTAAAATCACAACATTTTTTTAAATGTGGGTTTCCAAATCTCATTAACTTTGAAAAAGAGGATTCATATTCTATTTAACTAGACTTCACATTGAGCCACTTTTCATTTACAGCATATTCCTAAAGGTAGAAGCAGCAGGGAGATGAAATGACTTCATTCACTGGAATTACAGCTTCTTTTATATAAAACATTAATCATTTTATATATGACAACCTTATGCTTAATGTTGCTAGAACACTCCTCATAAAACATTATTTTGTGAGTGCATAGACTCCCCTGCTGAGCACATAACAGCTTTCAGTGGATGTGCTAATCCAGTTTGAATATATGTATTATTTAATCTTCATTAAGATGCTGAAGTCTATACAATGTTAATTATTCATTTTGCATGTTCCTTGCACTTTATTGCAATTCATAATTTTCTTAATGAAAATGTAGTTTTTAATTATAACTGTAAAATTTGGATGAAACCTGCCTGGTAAGCATAAGCAGAATTTTTTTTTTTAGTTTTGCTAAGATTTTAGTATAATATGAAAGGGGGAAATTCACTGAAATAGTGACAAAAGGGTGTTGAATGAACAACATTCAACCAAATATTCCACCAAGCACCATTGCCCCGTCCCTCAGCACAGGGAGCTGCAAGGATCAGCCAGGATCAGCTCACATTTGCTGCGTGGGGACTCTCAGAGCCTGAGAGCTCAGGGTGAATTCTCATCCAGCATCCCTGCCTCCTTTCCATCAGCACCAGAACGTGGTAAGGCTCTGCAGGCAGTGTCCATGCTTCTGTGAAAAGGTTTCCAGCTGCATAAGAAGACTGCCACCCTACAGACACAAAAAAGATTAAGCAGAATCAAAAGAAGCCATTATATTTTAACATCCTTAAACAAAATGTATTCAAACAGATGAAAAAATTCACTGGAGAAATAGAAGAAAATGGGTACTGAGGGTTACTTTGAATAGAGATTAGGAGTAGAAAGCAGGTTTACTTTCTAATATGGCAGGAAAGAACTTACAGTAACAATTTTAAACTACTGCTGATTTTGATAGAGAATAGTTTTTAAACTACAGCTAAGTGTCAAATTACAAATATACAACATGCTGAACTGACAAAGTGCATTTAATTGACTATTCATACAACACAGCAAAATATTATATTTTATTTATTATTATTTATTATATTCTGCGGGGTTTGTTTCATTTTGAATACGTGGGTTTTTTTAAGTGGCAAATCACTCAAAAATGACCAGAGGGAGTGCAGTATCAGAGATGTGTATGTAGCAGGCAAATCATAGATGTGTGCCCTCTTTTCCTTCTCATTCTTTCTGGGATTGTGCAGAAATAAACTCAGAAATACTTACTTAAGCTTCATATTAGTATTCAGGGAAAACTAAAACATTTATGTCTCATAAAGGAAACCTCTGTGCCTTGGCAAGTGTGTTGCTGCAAACCTTTGACATGATAGATTTAAACAAACTTTTGATGAAAGCTACTTGTGAAACCACCAGGGAGGAAATCACATCTTTTTAGCCTGAAAGATATATTGGCAAATATGAACTGCCACATGAGATTCGATATGAGCTGCAGCTGCTGCCCCTCATCTCTCTGCAATGTCATAGTTCAGTAGCTACTCACCTTTGGTCAAATGCTCTGTGGCAGATCCCAGGTGACTCATGGAATATATCCTTTCTTATTAGTTATGTAGTTGTGAAATGACCTTTAGAAAAAGAAAAATTCTAATGGGGAAAAAAATTATTTCTTGGGATATATTTTCCCCACCTAGAATTTGACACTTCAGCTGTGGCTTTCAGAGTCACTCATGGTCCAAATCCCTGAATGGGCAAAATGACCTTGTTTGTGAGGCTGCCTGTTCTCCCCTGCTCACCTGGGATTGCTGAGCCAACAACTCCCCTGGTCACTCATTGGCAGTCCTCGAGGGTGAGCTGTGTCCCAAAGGCAGCAGGAGAGGCTGAGCACAGACAGGAGCCAGGCAGGTGGATTTGTCATTTCCCTGAGTGGCAATTAGAAGTGTCAGCCTGCCAGGCTGTCCCTCTTGCTGGGACTCAGTTTTCCATGAGATCTCTGCTGCATTAATCTAAAATTGACCTGAACTTTATCAGCTCCATGATGTTTTGAGAGTGGGAGATCATTACCCAAGGTTCTTTGACCTCTTTGTTGAGGCACGTGTGGTGTCTCCACCCATTACACCCATTTTACAGTGCAGTTTTCCACATTTGAAAGGTGTTGCCTCATGAGATTTCACACACCCAGTTGTAATACCTTGCAGAGATGATATATTAGTTCTTTGCTCAGTTGTGTCTTGTTTATTTCTAAGTATTTCCATGAGAGGAAAGAAAGGTAACCTGTATTAACAGGATGTATGGCAGATGTGGCTGGAATATGTAATTTTAAAACCTCTTTTCATAGTGGCATTAATGGTTAATATTCTTCATTTTGGAGGTTTTTGAAAAAAATATCATCATTCCTTTGGTGCTGCAGACTTTCATAAAGCTGTTGTGACATTTAAGAAATTAGCTGTGAATAAATCAAGGATCCTCTGTGGAAGTGCAGAGCAATTGGGACTGTAGTTCTCATAAGCAAATAGCAATCACTGATGTTATTGCTTGGACTAGTTGATTTAGTGGAGAGATTTTTGGCTTATGTGTTATAGCTGAAGTATTCTGAGCACTGAGTGATTTTTAAAGTTAATATAAAAGCTCAAAATAGGAGTTTTAATACATTTCACTTTTTCTGTGTTCTAGAAAATTTGTTTTGTCTTAAGAGTTTGCAGTCCAAGTACACAGTCACTCAAAAGAAATCTGTTGTAGCAGAGGAATTCTCTCTCCAGTTTGAAAACACTTGTATTTAAAGAGAGAGAGGATTTATGCTTCTTACAGTCCAATTTACTGACAAGGAGGTGCAACCTAGAAAAAAGGGTGTGTTTCACTAATTTCCATCTTAATGAAAGTTTTGAGATCTTTTTATGCCTTTCTTAGAACATGGTACTATTATACCACAATTCCCACAAAAGCTTAAGAGGCAAATTTAAAATGCATTTTAAAAGTTTCCTTAACTAAACCATTTTGTTTCTTCTTTAAAATTTATCACTCATTTATACCCTTTTCAAAGACATCTCCAATTTGCTTTTAAACAGGAATTATTTTTCTCCTGGCTGTCAGGCACAGCCTCACTGCACTGACCTGACCATGGTTCACTGACAAATCACAGTGTCCTATATGAGAAACAACTAAGTCCCAAATCCCCCAAAAGGATTTATTTTTATATCATACTCCAGTGCTGCATCATCTGAGACTAGCATTAGCTAAGCTGCTATTGTTTTACTTAGAGTCACACTTGATAAACATATTTCATTCTTTAAAAAGCTATAAACTAAAGCTTAAATCTTTAAAACAGTGGTAATAAACAAAATATGAGATTTACAGAAACTGACGGGGCCTATGCCAAGAAGCTTCATGATTCTCAAGGAAATAGTATTTCCTTAATTAAGCTTTTATAAGTATTTAAAAATGCTTCTTTATTGACAAATACATATCTTTGTGCTGCTAAAAAAAATATAAGTATGTAAAGACTATACTGAAATGATGCTGAGATGAACAACTGAAAGCAAAGATTGCATGATGAGGCTTCTGCAGTCTGTGCTGTTCTGTTTCGACAAGTACATTTTACTTCTGGGAAGTCCATTGGTTTAAAAATACCCAAAATATTTGAGAAAAGATTGTGATGCATTTCAGTTGCTTTTAGTTAACTTTCATCTTTCCACTTGTATTTAATCTTTAATGCTGAATGATTGATTGACACTGGAGTTCCACATTAAAACCCTGCATTCCTCGGAGGCATGGGTTCAGCTGTAATTTGGAGCTGTCCCAGGAGGGGCAGTTCAATATTCCTATCTACTGGAACCCTGGAATAACCTGATAATGTCTGCTCTGTGGCGTGGTGTGTGCAGTGCAGCATCCTGCTGCTGCCCAGACACTTGAGGTTTTGCTGTATGGATTTGAAATCCAGCCTGTCTGAGAAGGGGTGCAGTGCAGAGCTCTGTGCTCGTTATCTGGGAAGGGCAGTGCTGCACAGGGGTGTGGGCACCAGACTGGCCAAGAAGGAACAGAAATAGCAAAATGGCTCCCTGCTTTTTCAAAAATAAATTATAAAGATGATTCAGAGAGAAAAGGAATTGAAACATCCTATCAGTGCTCATGATGATAAGAGAGTCTTGCAAATAGGCCAGGAGAAACAACAGTGGCTATCATGACAAACTACAGAAAAATGCCAGTTCAACTCTCCAGACTGCTGCCCAGGAGGTGGGACAAAGACAGGTGGAGATTTGCTTAAAAGCCTTTTTAATAGAGAGGTTTGACTTTGCATTAAAGACTTTGTTAACTGAAGGGAATGATGAAATAATTCATGCTCTTTTTAGTAACATGAATAATTTGTAGATGGCTCACTTTGAAATACATTCACCATTAAAATCACCTATATCCTCACAGCCACATAGTACCCATCTCTACTCTGTTTGGAAATATAACCACAAGTATAATTTGAAATTTGGTGTCTTTGAAATGTGGTCACCCAGATATACACCTAAATTGGGAATATCAGATCACTGCTTTTGGTCAGAGCAGTGCAGCACACACACAGACAAGGGCCAGCTCAGTGCAGGCCTAAGTATTTGGCTTATGCAGGTGTAAATGGAAAGTTCAGGATATTTGATGCGAAGGGCCAGCAGCTGTGATGGAGGGTTTCCTCAGAGCAGCTTGGTTTGTGAGCACAGCACCTGCCAGCACCACTCCAGGTGCCTTCCCAGCACATTTGGGCTGCTTCAGTCACCACACATTCTGCATTTCCTCTACAGCACAAACCAGGTACAGTTTGGACACAGACCTCAAAACCAACCCATTCAAACAAAATTCTGACATCAGCACTCACCAAATTAAATCACTTCTGGTTGATCACATAGGAGGGTGCTGGGAAGGTTCAAAATGAGCTCTGGACTCAGGAGTTTGTCCTGTGCTCAAAATACAAAGCCTTCTTTGTTAACAAGGAGTTACAGAGTTAAAATTTGGCAGAAATTTTGCTGACACGAAAGGGAAATGCTTTCAGGAGAACACACATCCAGAATAGGTGCTGTTTAGAAACACTGTTTAAACATGACATGAGAATGCCTCTTAAAACATTTCTTATATTAAAGGAATTCACAATATAGATAACCTAATGGACTCTTATTCCCAAATGAAGGACAGGTACATTGACAATTGATAAAGGGCCAAATCTCTCTTCGGCTTTGTTCATGGCTAGAAATACCTTTAGTCACTAGAAGGCAATTTCAACTGTCAGGTCCAAAACTGGAACTCCACTGATGTCAGACAATGTGGCTGTTGCAGCTCTGCTCTCAGCCAAGTTTGCAAACTAAGGTTTTTTGGTGTTGTTTTGTTTTTGGTTTTTTTTTTGTTTGTTTGTTTGTTTTGTTTTGGGTTTTTTTTTTTTTTTTTTTTTAACTATGCTATTTCAATTGGCAGACTCTGGGCTAAGTTATTTGTCTGCTCAATTGGTTTCAAGGCTAAAAAATATGTTTGCTTATCTGTCTTGGGAACAGGCACATCAGGTGTCTGCAATGTGTTCCATAACCTAGAGATAAGACTCTGGAACTGCATAGACTCGCTCTGTGCTACATATACAAAGTTGTTCAAGCTGTTTTAAAATGTTTTTCAGGTTCTAAATGGCTTCTAAGAAGTTGGGATCNTAACTGCCATCCAGAAGCAAATTTAAAGTTTTGTTAGAATGGTTTCTGTGGTTGGCTTTTTGTTTGTTTTTTGTTCTTTTTGTTTGTTTGTTTGTTTTTGGTTAAAAAGAAAGTTATTATTTGCTTTGATTTCCTTAGCACCGTTCTTTTATTCCAGAACTACATTTACTTTTTTCCCCCTGTTATTTTGGTGTGTTTTATTTGTGGAGCAGGATATTGGGTTCACTAGGAATCAGTAAATTGGAAGACCATTCTGTACACTGCATATTCTCTGAACATGTACCTGGATTACAAAACACTGCCAGCTGTGCAGGGTTCTGCACAATGCAAGTTACAGCCACATGCTTCAGCACTGCTGGGAAAGTTATTTTTTAACGTTATTATAACTGTTTGGATTTAGCATCCTGTTGGAAATAGCTGTCACTGCCCAGTTCTGAAGCACAGGCAAAACCAGAAGCACAAGGGCCACACTGACTCAGTAACAGAGGCAAATCCATGGACTTCTACTTCAGTTTTTACCCACTGAAATGAAGATCCTAATAAGAGCTTGCATATTCATTGGAAGTACTCCTGGTGTTCAGGTGACCAAACCCAGCAAAACTTGGCTGACATTGTCAGGAAATGTTTTTTTTTTTTTTTTTCTGGGAGTTCAAATAGCTTCTTAACCATAATTACTCTTTAAGATCCTACTGATAGTGATAAATTATGCATGTACCTGGAAGTAGAAAATGTAGCAGAAATAACCCCAATAATTTAAAAATATTTGTGTGTGCTTTCTTGGTTGTTTTTTTTTTTTGGGGGGGTTTGGTTTTTTTTGGGTTTTTTTGTTTGTTTGTTTTTGGGGTTTTTTCTGTTTGTTTGTTTTTTAACAAGTATCTGGTTTACATTAACACGTGAAACCATGTTTTGGAGGTTACTGTAGATGGTTGCCTGTTTGGAGTAAACTATGTAGCAGAATGACGTTGGAATACGCTATTAAAACCATACTGCTAAAATTACAATCTTACTCAGTGTTTGCTAGCGAAGTTGAACTAAATCCTCGATACTGAGCCCTCAGTAATACTGAACTAATACTGAATACTACCTGATGTTACTGGAAAGGAAAGCAGTCCTACTGTTAACACTACTACTGCCTATGGATAGGTGAGAGATGGAGCAGTTAGCAGAACAAATGATTGGCGTGGTTAGAAGTGGCGTGTTTCCATGCCAGAAAGTTCCAGACACAGCTGTAAAGGGTTTGTTGATTGTGGCCGCCCCACAGCAGCCGGTCCGGTGCGGGCTCCGGTGCGGGTCCCAGGTGCGCTGAGGGAGCGCTGATTGCGCTGGGCTGGGCACGGGCCTGGCTCTATCAGCACAGTCCTCTGTGCCCTCAGCGGTGCTGCCTGGGGCTGTGCTGGGCTCCGGCACCTTGGCAGCGTGGTTTTGTGACAGGTCTGGCTGTCCCCTGTCCCGTCCGGAGCCGCTGAGGCAGCGCTGGAGCCTGCGGTGAGTGTTCTCATTCGGTGTGTGGGGTTCCCCGGTGTGGGGACAGCCGTGTGCGAGCCAGCGGGGACATCTCGGGAACGGGCCATGGCCCGGGGCATTGGTACAGCTGGCATTAAGCAAACCTTACTCGATCCAGTCCCGTCCTGCTGGTGTGTGAGTGTGTAAATTGGCTGTGTAAGCACTGCTGGAGAGCTCCGCTCACTGGAGGGGCACTAATGGAGCTGGGAGGTTTAACCATGAGGGCAGCCCTTACACTGGCCCAGCTATCAGGAGATCTCCAGGTACCTCCACAGCCTGATCTTCACCTGAGGATGGGTTAGATGTGCTCAGCTTGCACACAGCTACAGGTGTTACACGTGAGAAATACGGGCCTGGGTTGGTTTACCCAACGGTAATGTAGGGTGTTTATTTCTCCACAAATGCGTTTCAGCTTTCCCCTACTCTCACCCTTCTTGATAGGGTCGTTTTGATGAACACAGAAAGACTTAGATGTGTGGTTTTCAGAGCAAGTATAAATTCAAATCAAAGGTAAGGAGTTGTCTTTAAATCAGCAGAAAGGAATTCTTCAATGTCTAATTTTTTTTTTTGCAATGAAGATATGCATGGCCATAAGACAGGTAAGATCTTTAATTTAACATGGAAATTAACTAAAAAGAGGACATTTTACTTTCTCTGAATTTGCATTGAATAATTGCATTTTAATGAATTACTTGTGTTTCATAGACCTTAAATGAATGTGAAACTAATAGCTGAACCCTTGCCACATGGTATTGTCATTGTGGGCTCAAACTGAGACTCTCCTACCTACAAATGATATTCTCAGTATCAGTGGTGAAAGGATACTGCTTACAATAATGAAAATTATCAACAGGTGTAATAGTTAAATGCATGCAGGGTGCTGCTGTTTGACGTGCTCTATTCAAGTTCAGTTGCATCTCTGTTTCTAAAGCCCAGAGTAATTTGGAAATAATCAGGAAACCTTTATGTAGCCCTGTTTAATTTGGGTTGTTCAGCCCTTAGAAACTCTGATGTGTGCTGTTTGATGGCATTGTGGAGTCTCTGCCAGGAAGCATTAGTTTTGATATCAGAACATTGTGCCAAGCACTTGGTTTGGGGACCTTAAACTGCGGAACAGTGCATTATTAGCAGGAACTTCAGTGTGCTGCATTCCTCTCACCAGGACTGTTGGACTGTGATTGCCATTGCTTTCATAATAGAGCGTATTTACAAGAGAAGTACTTCGTATGGTTACTATTTGACTTCTGTAAACCAGCTTTCACAGGCTGAGAGCTGGGAACTGCTCAATATCCAATATGCTGGTTCTTGGTTCTGCAATTTCTTGGGTTTGCCTTGCTCTGAGTCACCAGACTTTCAGCTTTGCTTAGAGTTATCCACAGACACATACAGGCTAAAAATTAAGTTATCTTCCTGATTTTCATAAATTGTGGGATTAAGTTTTGCTAGGTGCAGTTGAAAGTATTCCAGTTTTTAGTAAATTACTCACTAATAATAATGGGTGGTGTGATTAACTTCCTTTTGAAGGGGCATGTTTGTGATTTCAAGTTGGACTTTTTAATCTCTATTAGTTTTAACATTTTACTGCAAGTTATGCTAAAGCTTTGTTTTAGAGCAAGCATCACAAAGCATCTGTAAAATTCAGCCAGTTTGTGCTGACTCATTCTCTGCATTATTGAGAATACTAAGTGGCCAGAAAGGAAACATGAATAAGAATGATAAGATTCAGTTTGCAGATGCTTATATTGATCACGTCTGATAAAATCTTGTATTAAACAGCTTTCACGGTCTTTGATTTTTAAACTCGGTGGCACATCTCTATCTCTTTTATGAGATCTAAATTAATCTACTTATTAGGGGGTTTAGAAAAATGCAAGTTACATTACAGAAATAATCATATGCCTCTGGTATTTATTTTTCTCCTTGCCAAACATATCTCAAACACGGTAATACTGTTCCACAGGAACAGAGGTAGTTCCTGGTGTTTTTATCTCTAGGGATCTTGACTGTTAACCTAATTGCCTGGCTGCTTAGAATGTGGAGGGGAAGAAGGGGATTTGAGACTCAAACCCATAGTTTAAAGTTCTTTATGAATAAAAAGGTTGCAATTAACAATATACACTTTTAATAGGCTCTAAAGTGTCTTGGGGTTATATAAATAGCTCTGCTCTGATGTATGAGTACCTCTCAAATAATTAAAAATGTAGTTATAGGTACAATCTCTCACTCTTCCAAATAAGGTTTTTTTTTTTCTTCTCCTGCCTACTATCAGCTTGTAGCAACTTTGTCAGTTGAGTTCAGCAGGCTGGTTATTTGTCTTTCAGAGAAGGACTTATTTAGGGAAAGCTAATTTAAAGAAGTGAGTTCTGCAATTAGAAATGAAAGATTTGTATTTCATTCCATCCCAGTTTTTGAAGTTCTCTGTGTTGCAGTTGTACACTTTCATGTGTAAATTGTTTGAGATAAGATTCTTCTCAACCTTTCGGAGCCATTTCAGGAAAGTGTCTCAGGTTTTGTGAAAGAGCTTGTCAGGCTGCCACTGCCCTGAAGCTTGGATGTGAATCACTGAGTATCTTTATGAACCAATTCACATTAATTAATAATTGGAAAATCATGAATACTTGATACATTCATAGATTTCATGTTTAGCACGGAGTTTAACAAAACTGTATGGAAACAAGCAGCATCCTGAATATCAAACAGATAGTATGTTAACATCAAGCCATTGCTGAAAGCATGTGCATTGCTGGGGCTTGTCTCAGATTCAGGTTCAGGGTATGCCTTTGGAGGACCATAGTGTTCAATCTTGAAGGATCTGCCCTTTACAAAAGTGTGTAACTTACTGTTTCAGACCTTGCCAGGATAAGGGAAGAAAGCTCAGAGTCTTGTTGATTTTGAATGGCAAAGGAGGATTTATTTTGAGACAAGCTTAAATATGTGCACTAATGAGATACAGGAGTTACAGTAAGGGCCCTTAATTATTAAGAAATGTGCTGACCTGAAGTAGTTACATTTTAGTATCAGGAGACTGTTACATAATGGTTATATCAGCAAACATTTTTATTTTAATTTTTTTCATATTCTTCAGTGACTTACTTTTAGGTAAAGAAGACATTGCAGACCTACTTCTCTTCTTTCCTCATTTTCTTACTGATTTGCTGTGCTACTTAATGGGAAACTCTTAGACCCTCCAAAATTTCTTAACAACAATACAGAAAACATAATAAGGTTATTCTCTCTGCTTTTTTTGTAATGCTAACAAAAATTATGGAAGACCAATAAGAGTTGGATCTCTTCTCACACCCTGGGGTAATCTATTTGGCATGATTGGTGTCTGTTTAGCCTTCAGCATTAGAAGAGAATTCTGGAAATCATTCATATCAGCACAGATACACCTCTCCTCATGTCATTCTGTTATTTTAGTGTGCACATGTTGGTGTGTAACAGGCATCAGTGCCTAGAAGGTTCATAATCTGAAATGTAGAGATGGATCTGTTCAGACTGCAATGTTCACCAAATGCAAAATGTATGACCTGTGAATATTTCATACTGGAAGTGGTGTTTTGGTGGTGGTTTGTTTGATTTTTTTGTGGGTTTTGGTGGTTTTTTTTTTAATTAAAAAAGCCAACTAAGCAAAAAAACCCAAAAAACCTAAGGAAAACAACATCAAACGAAAAGCCTCAATACAACCTAATTTACCTTTAAGTAGATTTCCCCTGTAGTCAGACTGGGTGAGTGATACACCTGAACTTCCATGATTCCTGGAGAAAAACCAACAGGTACATGTGATGCTGTTGCTGGTGTTTGCTCCTTGCTCACTGCACACGTGTAACACTTGGGAGCATAAATGAAAGTTATAAACAAGCACTTTCAGGGCCAGGATCCACTAAAACAAATCCAGTCCATGCCAAATCCAGCACATATGCATGTAGCTACAAAAGATAAGCTTTAACCCCTGGCCTAGAAATCCAAATAACTTTTGGGCAAACTCTTTAGCTGTCATTCATTGTGAGGGATGTCCTTCATTTTGGAGCTGCTTTCACCTCTGGCCCACATTCACTTGAAGCTGGCTCACTGTGGCTACTGTGATTTTTTATGGGAGGAGAACTGAATCATGGAGCTGAGAAGTTCTCAAGTGTTGTTGTTGGGAAAGGACAGTATTAGTACATCAGTTAGAAATGTTTTGGGTTTAGAAGCTTTTCTCATTAGGTTGCTTTCTCTCTTCAAACACTGGCTTTAACACCTTAGTTTTTAAATGGTAATAGAGCTAAAATCCTGTTCACTCAATGAAGAGAGTGTTTGAATTCTGACTCTGTACTAATGTTTTATTATGTGAGTCCATTTTATATTAACTTCCAGTAACTGTACTTTCAGTTTCAAAATTGAAACTTGAAAAATTGTGGCAAAACGTAGGCAGCAAGTATGTTCTGAGTATAATACAGTTGGCATCAAATTGCTATTTATGTATGAAGAGCAAACATTCTCTAAATGAGTTTTTCCTAATTGTTTTTCACCAAATTGATACATGGTTGAGTTAACTAATCTGTCATCTATCACTAAGCAGTACTTCTGTTGTATTCAATCTTTCCTAGTACATGTGAGCATGTATATGCTTATTCTTTTGAAAGTTTTGATAGAAAAAATAACATATTGGGAAAAAGTGTATGTTTACACTTGCATGACCCCAGTTTCAATATTTAATGAACTCCTTTGTACAAGACCGGGGTTCTTGTTCATGTGAAATTTCTGCCCCCCAATTTCTGGTTTCACTTTTTTTCTCCACAACAAAAATAAAAAATCTGCATCATGATTTTGTAAATGCTTGATTTGGCAACTCAATGTGAAGGAAGACTAGGAATTTATTTCTAGAGAACGGTTGCTCTGAAAAGTTTCAATCAATGAATAGGTTCAGCTGCTTAAAATACATAACTCTTTTAAGTATATATAAATGTTTCTGTATGGCATATGCATGTCCAAAGGCATAGCTCTCTCCTGTAAGCATTAGAATCTGGGACTTTAGGTGTACCCTTCTCCAAGGAATTATTTCCCAACATTCACTGTCAGGAGCAGTGTATATGGTAGCAGTGTTTATGAAACTTAGCTGAAATGCCCAGACTCCCTGAATGGCTCCTGTTCCCTGGCTGGTTAAAACAAACATGGATGGGCATGGCTGGGTGGAGTTGGAGCATCTGAGCTTCCTCAGCAGTGATCCTCCCAAAAATCTGGAGAGGAAATGCTCCATACATGGCCTGCCTTTACCAGGTCAAGCCATTTTGGGGATTTTACAGGCTCTGGACATTTGCAGGCTCCTAGGGAACACAATATCTAGAAAACCCTAACATTGCTGGGCAAAGAACAATTAATGTAGTGATGGTGCCCATACCACATAATATTTGGAACTGTCTGGGCAAAAAAAGTGGGCAATGATAGCAGGATAAAATCTGTGGGCTGTTGAAAGGAGCTGCAATCCCAGCTCACAGGTGATCATGATTCCCATTTGTGTTTCCTGCAGCTAATGAAGTTAGTCAGTGGTGATGCTGTTCACCTGCAGCTTGGTACTGGTGGAGTCAATAAAGTCATTATTTAATTCATTACATGAATTGCAGATAATGATTTGTAACTACAGTGGCCCCCAGCAAAGGAACTCCCAACCAGTTGTGTGGTTGGTCTAGTAAGAAACTATCACATCCAGATGGCACAAATGATTTTACTCATCAAAAAACCACAGTGCAGAAACCAAAGCTAAATGGAAAGGGTGCTTGTGTAAAAATAAAAGCTCAAACCACTTTGCACTTCAATTTAGTAATAGGCATATGTCATCTTTAGTGGTAGGTGCATATATGTATTTTTATATATATATTGCTTACCAGAGGAACAGAAGCAGCTGAGAGACTTGTGTAATACCCTTTGGATCTGGTGATTGCTGAAAAGCATCAAGGTAGGACTTCATTGAGCTAGCTAATATAGGACACACAAACAGATCATTGACTGATCAAATTCCTGATATAAGTGTGTCCTGTTGTTTAAACAGCACATTCTGAGTCTGCAAAAGAGAGGCCATCCTGACAAAAGTGTATCTGACAGTTCCCTCTGTTTAATGCTAGGTAATGCTGTGAGTGTGTCTTCCTGTATCAAAGGGAACACATCATTTGCTCTGCTGTGTAGCATTATCAATGGCATTTAGTTGAAGGTTTCCTGTCTTTTGTAGCTTTCTCAAGTAATTTAATTTGCTCAGTGCAAAGTGAGAGATGCTGTCATGACAGAAAGTTGCCTACTTAGGTGGTAGATTCCTTCTTGGATTGAGATCTCAATGGGGATTTTGGAAGAGAGTTCCAAAATATGCTGTTTGATGTAAGATGCCATCATTTGTAATCACCAGAGTTAACTCATGTAATCAGGAGTGAGGGTCACTCACAGTATATTTTATTTCCATGATGCAAATGGTCAAGTTAGTTCTGTGGAAAGCCTTGTCATAGAAGTGACTCTGCAGAACCATGAAAAATATGCTGAAACATCATGGAAAGATAATAACAGACTTGATATCATCAGCCCATTCTTGGGTCCATTTTCGTCCTTTCCTGTTTTTCTTTTTCCTTGCAGTAACAGTTATTTTAATGAAAGCAATTATCATTCCCTGGTATCAGTCTTGAAAAGTTGTTGAAAATAGGACCATTTAAAAAACTATATTTTGTTATTAAACATGGGGAGTTGGTGTTTCTTGTGGTCTTAATTCTCATTTAATGGCAGGGTTTCTGCTGGCTTGCTGCTATTTCTCCAAGCTATTTCTTTGTTTCCTACCTGGGAAACAGCCAAAGGTGAGGCAGATATAAGTGTGTCTATTGATACTGCTCTAACTTAACTGCAGCCATTCCTGATAGTCATTGTAAAACAGAGTAAGAAGTGAGGCTACATGTATAGGACATGCTCTCAGTAAGTATAAGGCATTCTGTAGTTCAAAGGATGGTGAAGGAAATTAACCCATTTGTTGATGGATAAATTCCTGCTCTACAGGAGGATTTTCCAGCAGTAGTTGAGGATCTGAAGGGTCCTTTACTGTCCCTGCAAATATAAACATGTACACCTCATATGCATGCCTGCTATTGAGTGCGGTATTTGTGATTGAGTTACAACTTGTAGGTTCAGAAAAAGTGCTACTGTGAACACTGTGAAGTCTTGTAGCAATGAAAATCTGTGGCTATTGTGTTTTAAAGTATTCAAACTGTCCTTTTCAAAATGCTCTGCTGTTGTTTCAAAAGGCTGTGCTTTTCTTCAAGTGCTCAAATGCATGTTGGTGTTTCTGTATGTTTCAGCATCCAATGGGAAGAGTTACCTAATAATTACCCAGTGGTGTTTATTCTTCTGTCTGAAAAGGAATTTTTAAATGTGATAAAGATTTGGATTGATTTAGGTCATTAGTATTTAAGTTTTATTAAATAGTATTTCAATATTTTAAGAGTAGAGAACATATTTTTTAGCATAAATGCACATGCTTGTTTTCTGAAATGTCAAATATCTGTGCCACTCTGGGGGAAAAAAAACCAAATTTCTATTAAGAAATGCTGAATGAGTGTCCCTGTTCCCAAGCAACGCCCTTCACTGGTGTTTGCATTTCTTCAGTCTGTTTCTAAGAGACAGTCCTGCACACAGTGCTTGTGAGTACATGTATGACAAAATGTTTTCATTAGTGTGCTCTCAGAATTTCACATTTGATGTGATAGGAAGCAGCACTTTGCATTAAGCATGTGGTGCTTTCCTTTTCCCTTAACACCCTCGGCAGAGGAGGCACACCTGCACTGCAACTGCTCTTACCTGTACACACACTGTTGTATTCAATGGAATAATTCTCCTTCCTCTGCACAGTGCCCATTCTGTGTCCTCATGTTCTTCTGCTCCTGTTTTGTCCAATAATGTGTCCAAATTCTTCAGTAGGACCTGCCTATATCGACCACTACATCCCCTTGAGAGTTTGGACACTGTCACAGGTTATCTGTGCTCAGTTGGAAGAGGATTCACCTCTGCACCTGAGGATGTTCATGGATAACAGCACTGCTGCAGCAGATGTGGCTGTGTTCTGAAATGAAGGAACCCTGAAAGGCACCATTGGGGATTATTGTGTTTTTGTTGAGTATTTTAAGCCATATATTGCTTCTGTTCTCATTTGTGTTCCTAAAGCCCCCAGAGCCACCTTCAGTCCTTGTTCAGCCAAACTTTGTAGATTTTGTGCCAGTGGCATGAGGAGACATTCCCTCCATCAGTGACAGGATCTTCTAGAACGTTCATCTGCAACTGTCAAGAATTTCAGTCATTGAAATGAAGGAACATGTGTACTTCAATAGTACCTGCAAATCAGGGCTAGGAGAGTGGAGCTGTGCATTTCAGCAGTGACATCTCTGTGCACATGCAGCTTCCTGGGACTGCCAGAAACATGATTTCAGGTTCATCATTCTGAGTTGGAAAGATCTGGGATATGAGCACAGCCAGTCATTGTATTCAGAGGTTTCAGGGTCAGGTTTACTGACAGAAAATAGCCTTCCATGTAGGACAGGGGCCCTAACTGGAGATCAGGGTTTATAGGCTTTATTTCATACGGAAGTATAGATTTTAATTTAGTTGTATGTCTTTCCACTTGGCTGGCAGAAGAAATACTTCCTTACATGTAAACCAAGAAAAATCCTTAGTCAGAAGAGACTAAGCATAGAAGATAAAAAGTGAGATGATGAAAACAAACTTCTCTCTTAAGACAAATCTGAAGACATACAAACAGATATTGGCTAAAAAGAGCCATGCAAATAGTCCTTAGTGTACCCCACCTCCCTCAAGCAATAAGAATTGTCCTGAGGAAGTGGTAGTTTGTTAAGTTCTTCCTGCTAAGTATTCAGAGTAAATACTTTTGCTCTGATTCTTCTGATAGGGTTGCTATTGTGTAAATTAAAGGGAAAATTCAAATTATATTACACCTTGCTAGAAGACAAAAATAAATATGGACCAGGAAACATAATAGTAGTGATGGAATTAAATCTGAATATCCTGGAAATGCAGATGGACTCTGCAGCTGTTGAACAGCACAGGGTAAGGAGAAGAAAAGATAGGGGAAAGACTGTAAATGCTACCTGTGAGCTCATGAAAGTTAGCTAAACCAAAATCAGTTACCCACAATGCAGTGTGAAATGAAAAGCCTTTCAGGGTTAAGTGGAAAAAAGGGACAAAATTCTTTGTCTTTTTCTTGTCCATCTCTGCCCACTTTCAGCTGAGTGGGAATAATTTTTTCTTATTCCTGAATACCCAAATATTTGCTGTTTGGCAGCTCCAGGCCAAGTTGCACCCTGCAGCCCTGGCTTTCCTCAAACACAGATCCCCTTTCCCATCCTGCTGCACTTGAAGTGCTTGGTGTCACCAGCAGGGTTTCGAGGGCTGCAGGTTCAGCTCTCAGGCTCAGTCTGTACAAGCTGTTCCACAGTTTTGGTGTCAGTGATAACAGATTTCAAAGGACAATTTTCAGGAGTACATAATGCCTGCTTTTGCCTCCCTAGTGATCTTTAGTTGGAATGTTATTTCTTTCATACTGTTGCTGTTTAATTACAAGTATGAATCCCTTTGTGGCTGTGTGCTATAGAGCAAAATTTTAGTTGCTCCTGTTGATATTATTAAGGAATAGTTCTGTTGGAAATACAGTCAGAGGATTTGAGCTTCATTTTCTGTTTTTCTGCTTTCTTTTGTATGAAAATTATA
>VWYE01003794.1:65484-93468 GCA_013398995.1 Alaudala cheleensis
TTGTAAATGGGAAAAGCAAGGTCTGCCTGTCTGCTGAAAATCACAGGAACATTGCAAAGAACTAGCCCAAAGCAAATCAAAATTACTGGATGAATTGCTGAAGAAATAGGATTATAATAAATGACAAGAGAATCTTATGTGAAATGAAAGTATCAACGGATTATTAATCCTTTTTAATAATGAAAACACCACAAATCAAAGCATTTAACTAAATAATTCAGTTAATGGATTAGTTATTTCTGTCACTGATGTCAAATATGTGAACAGATTACCTGTTTTGCATTTAATAGATTGTGACTTTTTTTGAAGTAAAAAAGAGTGCTTACTGCCTTCAAGATCTTGATTATGATGCAAGTGCAGCAGTGTGTACATTTTAATGACTTACACAGCAGAAAAGCTGTCAAACCTCACAGCAACAAAACATGTCTCCACAATGATGAGAGAATTCAGTCTCCAGTTCCAGATGAGATTAAGCTCTGGCTGAAGGAACATAAAGTTTGAATGACAAATCAAAGAAAGTAATGCTTAAAGCAAAGAGGAAATTGTAGGTAACAAGCTATAGAGAAAAGCCACATTCAAATGAAACAAAACACATATGATTGAAGAGGGCAGATAAAGGAAGACTGCAACAGAAGAGAGGAGCAGGTCAAATACAATGAGTTATGGGAGACCTTGAGGAAAGAGATCAGAGAGGACATTAAAAAATAGATTGTCAACATCATATGGGGTACTCTCAAATGAGAGAACTACAAGAGGATAAGCAGCTTTTGATGTGGAGGTACCAGCAGATGTTCTTTCAGAAAGACAATGATTACACAGTGTGCAAAGAGAGATGGCAAAGGAGCCCCACAGAGTGCTGAAGAGTGTCACCAGCCACTTTTTGCATATAACACTAGAAATACTCAGTGCAGGCATCATTGATGGCTTCCCATTAGAAATGAAAGGTGTGAGGAATAGCTTCCTTTCTTTTTTTTTTCTCCTCTCTCTTTCTTCTTGCCACTTTGTAGGATATTAAAAGAAACAGAGTTAAGTCAGTTCATACCACAAAGGCTGAAAAAAGCACTTAAAAATGCCTGAAAGTAACACAAAGGACTGACAAAACCCAGCTCTCAACATACAGAAGAACTTGTTAGAGATTGTAATATGGGTCACTTTGACAGAGATGCAGCTGTGTTGCATGAGCAAAATAAGTTTCCCAGGAAGGGCAGTTGGCAGCTTCACAGCTTCATTGAGGACATTTTCAAAGCCAGTAAAAGCAATGTAGCTTTGTGTTGCATTCATAGAAGTATAGAATAGTTTGGGTAGGAAGGGACCTTTTAAAAGTCATCTCATCCAACCTCCCTGCCATGAGCAGAGAAATTTTCATCTGGCTCACGTTGCTCAGAGCACCATCCAACTTGACTCTGAGTATTTTCAGAGATGGGGCATCCACAGCCTCTCAGGTAAAACCTGGGCCAGTGTTTTACCACCCTCCCTCCTTACATTTAATCTAGATCAACCCTCTGTTATTCAAAACCATTGCCCCTGTTCCTGTTGTGTCAGGCTGTGTCTGTCACTGAGTACAGAAAGCTGCAGTAAGGTGTCCCTGGAGCCTCCTCCAGGCTCAACAACCCTCATTAGTGTCCATGGGAGAGGTGCTCCATCCCTCTGACCATCTGCATGGCCTCCTCTGGAGCAGTTCCAGAGGTCCATGTTCTTTTCATGGTGGGGACCCCAGAGCTGGATGCAGTACTCCAGGAGGGGTCTGGACTGCAGGTGTAAGGTGTATGATACAGGGCTTTTTGTCAGTGTCTCTTAGTGGAGTAGAGAGCAGTAAATAATTGCTCTGTCTCCAGCATTTACAATTCAGTTTAGCCAGAGAAGTGCTTTGTGTTCTACATAATTATGGAGTACAGTTGCAAGGGGAGAAAAAATAGAAGAGAATCAATGACTAAACTTGAAAAAATCAAGTATTTCAAAGGCAGATACCACCTGGCACCTGGGTGTCAGAGTACCACTTAGAATATAGTGGCTTTAATTACCTTTTCAAACCTTTATGAGAGTACTGAGCTATGAAAAAAGAAAGTGTCTCAGTGAGAAAGTTAGTTTGCATGTCTTAATTTTTAATTGGCTTTTACATGAGTAATATGAGTAACAGGAGTGTAGATATAATGAGTGTGAGTGTATATATAATGAATATATATATATGGAAATAATATGGGAAAGGGAGAGGCTTTCTTGTATTTACAATTAATATTAATTAGAATTGAGACTTTCTACACTATGTATTCTGCAAGGGAACCTCTTTAATGCAGGGACCTTAATGTGAATAATGAATATATATATATGGAAATAATATGGGAAAGGGAGAGGCTTTCTTGTATTTACAATTAATATTAATTAGAATTGAGACTTTCTACACTATGTATTCTGCAAGGGAACCTCTTTAATGCAGGGACCTTAATGTGAGAGTGGTTGTGAAATGGTTTTTAGTCAAGAAAGGAGTACTTGAGCATCTCACTGAAGATTATCTTCATCATGCCTAGTGGGTGACACCGGGCTGATGTCCATAGGTTGTGATTTAATTCTGTTTTCACTTGCTCTGAAGAAGCTGATCAGGGGAGGTGTTTGCAGAGGTGCTGTGGCACTGTTGCACCAGAGCCCTGAGCCCTGTGCTGGGGGAGGGCAGTTCTGCTGTGTTTCATTCCTGGAACATCTGCTAGCCTGGCTGACGTGTGCCACGTGGGCTTCATGCTTTTTCTTCCATCGTTGCAAGGTGTGAACAGCATTTTGGGTTTTCATTTAGTCATAGGTATCCAGCTGTCTGGAAATATTCTACAGATGGTGTGATGCTATTCATGCTTTGTAGGAGTATGCAGGTACCTAGACTCAAGTTTCAAAGCCCTTATGATAGTTTCCTATTGGCAAATAATTTCTGATAAGCTTTAGTTTGTTTTACTTTGCTTTGTAGATGTTCCTGGGATCAGGCAGGAATGTTATTGAGAAGTTCTTGAATTGTTGTATCACATTACAGATTAAAAGTCCTGAAGTAAATCCAGTTATATGTAACCAATGCTATATCTTAACATTGTTTTGTAGAATATAATAATTCTATAACGTGGAGCTTATAATAATTTTAATAAATTCCTGAATAATTTTCATAGCAGAGTTGAAGTATAGGGATCATAGTGAGAAAATAATGCTTCTATTATTGTGTCATCTTGTCTTTTCCTGAAAGAGATGAAACCCTCAAATCAGACTGAAGCTTTTCCCTTACCAGTATCTTCTATTTCTCTCAAAGAGGCATGGATTAGTCCATTTTCAAGGTGAAAGTAAAGAAGTAAAATTAAGTTACAGAAGGTGTGTAGGAACTCTGAGTGCTGGGGACAGAACTTGGAGTTACATGACACATGTTTAATCCAGTAGACACTGCCTTGTGGNTGAGTGCTGGGGACAGAACTTGGCATTACATGACATGTGTTTAATCCAGTAGACACTGCCTTGTGGAAATCACTAAAAATCTCTTTACTTAGCTAGACCAACTGTAAAATCCAGCTATAAAGCTTAACCACCCTTGTAAAGTGCTTTGAGGCCTACGTAAGAAAAACCACAGAGTGACTTCAAAGCCAAGATAGACTGGGTCCATTCATAAGTAAATAGGAAGAAGGATCTGAGGGATTTAGTGTGACCCAGGGAGTAGTTACTGGCTGTGAAGCTGGAAGATGTCAGTCTTCATGCTGAGTCTGATGCTTCCAAATGTTTTGTCCTGGGAGGAGAGCTGTCCTGACTGCATATGCAGGTATTTTAGTGGTGAAGTTGTGCATTTTTTAGTTATAAGTGACCAGAGGAGCAGTTCTTGCAACTATGAGTGAGTTGGGCCAGCATTACCTTCTGCTTCTGGAATTCAATACCACTGTTAGCTATTGCTGAAGGGGTCCCTTTTAGAACACAAGAGAAATTTTAGTAAAGACAGCTTTTATGGCTGCAGAGCTTTGCTTGCTCAGAAAGCTGTGCTGAAGAACAAGTGAAGTGTTGCTGCCTGCCAGAAAGGACATGGGTTCGCCAGTCACACCATGTACATTTGAGCATTAAAACAAGGTAATAAATAGGTAGTATCTCCAGAAATAGTTCACTAGTGTCATGGTTTAACATAGTTTAGTTTCTAGTTGAGGAAAAACAATCCATGAGCTGTGGGAGGGGTTCCCTGTAAGGACCTTGGCAGCTTCATTTGGACCTGACAAAACCAATCAGCTGGCTGGTTTGGAACTCAGACACCCTGTTAAACCACTGCAGAGGGCTGAAGCCACGAGAGAACTGTTTCTTGTGGAGATGTCTCCATGGCATGGCAAGTGAGACTCCTCCCCCTAAGATCCAAAGAAAGACTGTTTTAGAAGTGGTGAACTGACTGGAAGTCACAGGTTTGGTCTCTGTACTTTCTCAGTGGGAAAGAAAAGAGGAGGTAGGGGAAGTGTTATGAAGGTTTATTGTTTTCTCCTTCTTATTTTTTTAAATTCTGTTAATAAAGTTTTCTTTACACCCTTTAAAGTTTTGAGCCTGCTTTGCTCCCCTCCTAATCCCTATCTCTCAGCAGAAAATGAGTAATTCTAGTGGGTGCACTGGTGTTTTGGCCAGCATTAGAGCCACTACATTAATTGGTGCATTTGCCAGGAAACTCAGATTGGCAGAACCACACATTTTGGCACACAATTATTCCTATTAAACAATTATTACATATTCATCATACACAGGAAAATTACCTCAAAGAGTACTCTTTACTTTGGGTTGGGTGTAAGGTAATGCACTGTGGTAAATGATACCTTGTATAGACTGAACAGATAAGGGAAAAAATCCCTAATCCAGATACAGCAAATTTAGATAATCATCAGGTAAACTCTTATCTCGAATTCAACAGTACATTTCTCCTGTGTTAATGAAAATATTTCATTTCCTCTCCTCATGTCTGTTTGTACTCTTCCAATTACTCCACTGCAATAGGCACACCTTATCCACAGGCTTCAGAAGATCACCTTTAGCTCCCAGCATGTTGCTTAAAGAAAGCAGTGAATGGTAGTGTGTTAATAAGAGAAAAAATGTGTTATGACATGTATTTCTTCTGAAAAATGTGTGAACAAATTATATACAGTACCACTGAAAATGGAGGATATAGGGTTGGCAAGCTTTGAAGAATTGTTAAAATGTGGCACTTGTAGCACATATAATAACAGAAAAGAGAAACTTAGTGGGATTTTTAGCTTCAATTTGTGAATGTTAGTAATAGATTTTTACCTCCTTCATTTCACTCTGTTTGGCTTACTTAAAAAAAATAAAGGCTTGTAAGGAAAATGTAGGAACTAAAAGCCTAAGAGAATAATGCTTTTTGCCTGTTTAGCAATAGAAAAAAAACACTGCTTACACAGATGTGCATATCCCAATGTAATGGAAAATCTTGATCTACCTCTAAATCAACTATCAGCAAAGCACTAATCATACCAGTGAATTCAGCACATCTTCTCTTACCAGATTGGAACACCATAACATTCTATAAGTGGGCTAAGCTTTACATAGTGTGTGACATTGAGAGTATTTTCTAAAGGAGAATCACTGCTCATTTGAGACAGTGACGTGGGCCTGGACTCTACACCTGAGGTCAAGTGGTGGGAATTTCTTACTCTTTAAGTAAAGTTTCACAGGCTTGGGACTGATTCATTTTCTGGCCACCTCCCCAGTTATTAACAATCAGATACTCATAGGAGTGGTCACAGTGTAATCTGTGTTCTGTAACGTAAAGCTGCTGTACCTTTAATCATCCTGTCATTAGGAAGTTACCCTGTGCCTGCAGATGGTACTGGAAAGGAACTGAATGCAGAACGTTATT
Source organism: Alaudala cheleensis (assembly GCA_013398995.1). Classification (NCBI taxonomy): domain Eukaryota; kingdom Metazoa; phylum Chordata; class Aves; order Passeriformes; family Alaudidae; genus Alaudala; species Alaudala cheleensis. The sequence goes on from VWYE01003794.1 coordinate 71,339, forward strand.
GTGTGGACAGTCTCTGCTCATTACTCCGTTTCCTTAATCCTTCCTCTCCAATGATGAAATACAATCCTATTTGGATTTTCCTTTCCAGTTCTAGAGATCTCTTACCATGTATGGTCAGTATTTTATCAATGAATAGTTTACCACTACTAAATGAGATTTGATCTTTTATCTTTGAAAAAGGTAAAACAAGAAATAGAATTGCAAACAGTATTGCAAGTTATTATTCTAATTGTTACTGAAGTTGTGCCAGCATTTACCACTTTCTTCTTTTTTGAAGAGTAAAACCACATGAAAGTGATTGTTCTGCTTTGTGGAACACTGATAGAAAAAAAGATTGTGCTTGGCAGATATTTTGTGCTATCCATTACTTTATGTCACAATTTGAAGTCACTGAATAAGGTGATTGTAGCTACTACTGCCCTCTTTAACGACAACCCCTTTCACAATAATTTTGCTGTAATACAGTATTGTCAGGAAATGCAATATGCTTTACCTTGGTGAGAAAACCTCTCTAATTGGAATCGCTGGACCTTGACTCACTTGTCACAGCTATATTCAGGGTGAAGGTGAAATCTTTAAGAAGTCTGATTGGGAAAATTAGACCATGGCTTCTCTGAAAGAGGACACGTTCATATGCAAGATTCTGCTTGAATATTTTTCTCTAGCTCTTTTTTTTTCTTTTGTCTTTTACTGTGTGAGAACAATGGGCAGGGAGCAGGCGGGAAAGAGGCAGATGATGGTGTTTGGACGGTCTGACCCGTTACAACTTAGCATTTAAAATACAGAAAAGGTAAACAAGTACTCCTGTGCTGGAAGAGTTAATAAATATCTCAAACTTGGGAACAGGTGGGGGAATTGCAGCTAAAGCCATTGAGCCTAATGAGAGTTAGTCATGCATTCTGATTGTTCAGATATTGGATGAGAGACCTGCAAGGCAAGTGCTTTTCCTAAGCTCCTGAAGTCAGGATAATAAATAGAAACAAATCATCTTCTCGTAATTAGCAGACATGTATATAAAGAATTCATGACAGGAAATCATGACAGTTCCATTGCAATGTTGCAGCAAACCAGAGCTGAGACACCCATCTGTCTATTCCATAGTGCTGCTGTTATTATTATTTAGGAATTCTGGCAGCTGGTCTCTGATGTTTTCCTAAAATATGAATGAATCAAAGGAAGATCAGCTCAACAGGAAGGATGTGAGTGATGCTGTGGTGGTGGAGGATAGGCAGGAAGAGGAGCAAGGCTCAGACTTAGCTTTGCCTGCCTCAGGACTCTTGCACAGTGAATATCATTAAAGAGGCAATGTATGGACTGTGTTGGTTTAATAGCACAAACAGATCATGGAACCTGTCATATGCAGGAGCTCTCTGAAGAGACTGGAAAGCTCCTTGAGATTAGTGGGTCAGTTACTTTACACGTGAATGTTGTCAGAAAACAAAATAGTTGACCTGAAATGATGTGTAGATTATGCTCCTGTGAATATTGGCCAGAATAACCTTCATCTAAAGCCTTCAAAGCATTCATCAGCCAAATTTTTATGTTGGGCTCAGGCTCCTAATTTACATATTTAATTCCTGGCAGATTTCTCTCTGTAACTTGTGCATATGCAACTCTAAGAATTTTAATATGTTCTACCATTATAATGTAAAATAAGCAGATCCTTACTTTTTAAGGATGTCTTTTGTTGATTTCTAGGAGCCTTAAGTGACAGCTTCCTGCAAAGCTAAATTAAATAAAGCCGTGATACATTGTAGTTTGCATTACATCATATTCAGAAAGTTGCTCTCAGAAGACCAGCTCTCAATAACAGAATAACTGTTACCTCATTTAAGAAGATGTTTTGTACACAGATCATGCTGGCTTGGTTGTTATTCTTGCTTCATGTAATATCTCTAGAGAGTGAGCTTTTACAAGGTCTGGCTCAAAAATGTGTATTTAGGCTACCAAACTAGTATTAGTTTTGACTTCAAGAGTAGTGGTAAATGAGGAAAAACAGTTGTTAAAACTCAAACCAAAATGTAAGCCTTGTTGCTTGTTGAAAGTGTCACTAAAATCTTTGCTGACGCACTGTGTAACTCTCGCGTTCTTAAACAGCAGTTTCTTGTGATAGAGCTGAAGGAAATGGAAAAACATAAAATCAAGGATAAATTACTAGATATTAAATAGATTTTATTGCCAAATCAGCAATACACACAGCTACTGGGAAATATTTTCTGCAGACAGATGGGATAGTCAGATCCCAGGAGCATAAATATGAAGGATCTGTTAAGATTCTTTTTTATACATTTGCATATAAATATAAACATCATTAGTAGGGGCTAATTGCCCTGTAGGAACTACAGCATGAGCATTAGAATCTTCAGGATTGCTGTTTTTTGTTGGTTTTTGAGGGGGGTTAAGTATCTCCATTACCTATCACGTTCAGTACTGCATGGCTGCAACGGATAATTACGACCATTAAGAATCTCAATCACAAAATCAAAACCATTTGGACGGGCTTCCAGGGCCGCCCAGCACAGTAAGGAACCATTGTTTTGCTCATGAATATTCATAAGGGTACTTTGATTTGACTTCCACAGTAGGGGGCTTGTAAAAAGCTCATCCACAGATTAGCCCCTACTGAAGATTCAACATCTAAGGTAACAAGATATCATACATGATGAAAGGCTTTGGAAAAGCGGTGCATAAAGCCGGCATTTAGGTATTGCAGCTCCTCAGAAGAAAAACGGTAAAAGGGATTTCAAATATTTAGGTTTTTCAGTTGTTGTAGTGACAGGAAAGGTCAAGGATCTGCGCTGTGAAAGGCTTGGTTAATGTGGCACGTTGTGGGCAAAGAGCAGTTGAGTCATCGCTGATGGATGCTGTGGACTTAGATATAAGGTTTGGGAGTCTGTAGGGTGCTTGACAAAGACAGTGGTATTAGCACAGTGGTGTCAGTCAAAACACCTACAGGTGTTTCAAATATTGCTGTTATTTCACACTTGGGAACTGGATTGGTGTTTGAGTCAGTCTCAACTTCAGACAAACCCTTGTTGACATTTAGAAAACCCAGCCAACCAAATGAAAACCCCATATTCATGACATTCAGCTCGTGTTTGTTGCTGTGGAACAGAGGTGTTCAGAATAGAAGTGCATGTATTAGAAATAATACCAAAAACTCCTGGAAATCTTCCCAATTAAAAAAAACCATACAAACCCAGTGTTATCTAAAAATGAAGTGCTCATTGTTGAAGTACCACATCTGCATAATTTAACACTTAGCAAGCTTTTACCATTCCATGACCTACACACTGTGGGATTTGGGAATCACTGATTATTGCCTGGAGTGGACTGTCAGGCAGTCATGACTGCTTTTGCTGGCTTTTGTTTTGTTCATCTGTCCATTTTCCAACTCCTCTGTCTTTCTCTGCTTCTCTGTTTTTCTGTTCACTATTCCTGGCAGTTTTTTCCCCTGTCAAATGCTGAACCCTTTCTGATGCTGCTTTAGAAAAGATCATTGGGGTTGAAGAACTGGGGGCTTTGGCCAGCCGTGTTATTTTCATGCAGATGCTCCTCATCACATACAATCTGGCCAATGCCACATGGGGAATTCTTTCCCCACCTTCCAGTGCTGCTTGACATTGGTCTCTAACCTTATGGAACTGGAACTTTGAGGTTCAAACACGTACCAAGTCAGGGAAAGAACTTGTGGCAGTGAGAGGGCAAGGATGAGAGCTGTGCACTGCCTGCAGAAGGAGGCAGATGCACAAAATGCCTCTAAGCCTCATATGGGGAGCCCAGCCCAGTAAGGCTGCATTGCTGTGGGAGCTAAATGGAAAATAGACGATGTGATGAGCTGTTCATGGTAAAGGATATCATTCTCACAGCCATATTACAGGTCCCCTTGAAAATTCCTATTGGAAATCAGCAGTTGTAACTATAGATGGTATTAAAATGTGCAGCAGCTTCTCTGACTGGCATAGGAGATAACACTTAAAATGGAGCAAAACATGTTTATGTAAGTGTTGATAAGGTGTGTGTCTGCAGCAGCAAGGGGCTGAATTGCTGATTAGGAGGAGTACTCCTGGTCTTTAAGCACTGTGAGACTAATTCCTGTGAAAGTGTAAAGCTCCTGTCTTCACTGGAATAGTACGAGGGGGGCAGTCCTTCAGTCCCGTGCACTGCAGTAATTGGCATAAGGCACTCCTGCTCTCCTGACAGCGTGAAGTTCAAAGAACCTTCAGCGTTAATTGGATGTGCTTCATCCATTCATGGGCTGGAGTGTGTGCCGGATGAACTGCCTCACGTACAGCTCGTGTGCGGGGGCTGGCAGCCCCTGCTCTTGAGGAGGGGCACCAGAAAATGGCAATCTGAATAAACTGGGAAATCTGGTTTAAAGTTTAAAGGGGTGTGCCATGATTAAAACCAAACTGTAGTAATGGAAAAATGTCGGTTGTTTTTTTTTTTTTTTNTGTATCTTATTAAACCATTTCAAAACAACCTGCTGCTTCAGCATCCTCTAATGGCAGAGCATCACAGAACAGGAATCAGCAGCCTGGTGTTTATCCAGTCTTGTAAAGTTCCCTTGTGCTACTGTGACTTCTGTCCCTGCCAGCTCTGGGGGGTTTGAACTAAAACCACAGCAGGGCAGTCAAGAAGCAAAATGTGCATGTTAGATCAGGCTATTTTTGTGTAAGTTAGGGACTAAAATATGTTTAACTGTACACACAGCTTAGAAATTCTCCACTAGTCACTCAGGAATGTACCAAACACTTGGTGCAGGTTTTCTGAAGATTGTATAATATAAAAGTCATATGCAATAGAGCAACTAGTTAAGTTCTTTCCACTTGGTGTTCTGTAATCTGATTTCAGAGATTTGGTAATGTCAAAACAAGTTAGACTTCTATATCAAAACAAGCAATACAGTATATATTGCTATTGATATGTATAAATACTAGTCTCTTTTTAAAATCATTGATTTAATATCATGTAGTAAAGTGGACATTTTTTCCCTGCTGCATCAGCACTATATTCCTGAAAATTTTTTTCCAGTAATGCAGATTTCATGCAAAAAGACTCCATTGAAAAATTTTGGCTTATTCTCAGCGTTATTTCATTCTCAGTGCCATGAAGTATCATCAGTTTGTCATGTGCAAGTGCAGGGACACAGCTCACAGCATCGTGTACCTCTTCAAGTCACAGCAGATTGATGGAATTTTTGCCCTACTGGAGCTCTAAGTGGATTAGGGAAAGTGGATTAGGTGGTCAGAAATGACTTTTTTTTTTTAAGTGTTCACACATTGCACTGCAGATGTGCAGATGTCAAAGCAACTATTTAGTGTGGAAGTAGTTTGTTTGATAAAATGAAATGTGAATGGGAGTTCACAGAAGGTAGTTCTGGTGTGTGGTTGGGAGGGCACAGGATATCCCAGCCTTTTCCTGATGCCCCATTTTTCCAGCCTCAGCATGGTCTCTCAGTGGTAAAATCACTGTGTCAAGGCTGCTCACTGCAATCTAGACTGGGAGCTTTAATGGAGAAAAGGCTTAACTGAAATATTTCTTCACAGTTCTCATTTATTGCAAAGGTTTTGCAACTGAGGGTTTAGTTGATTTCTTTAAGAGGGATGCCTGTTGGTAATTGTCACCTGGATCCCACCATTAAAAATGCACAATATTTTGGAGGTAAGCATCTGTTTTGTTTTTTTTTTTCCTTCTGCCTTTGTTGCAAATCTTGACAATCACACTGCAGTATATGGTGAAAGGATTGTGGAATCAGTGAGATTTAAATGCTTGCACTATCCTATTAATTCCATAAGAGGAATTTGTAGGAGATTGCATGATATCTCCTGGATGGTTCAGGTCCTGTTAAGTGTTCAACAAAATTATTTTTATTTAGCTACTCACCATTACCCTTTGACCACCTTAAAATTACTGTAAAAATTCAAATGCTCCCAATTTTCAAGATATGCTCTGAGTGAAAATTCTGTATCTTGGCAACCAGGAAGGGACAATTATTCTTTGGAAAAAGTCATCCTATCTGCCAAGATGAATTTATTATCATAATTGTTGCAAGGATATGTGAGTTTATCTCTTCTTTGCCTCTCTTTAATGTAGGAGATATCCCAATTCATTGATATTGAAATTGGTGAAGTGGGTTTAATTCAATTCAAAGAAATTCATGTCTGGTGGTATAGAACAGCTCTTTATACCATTTAAGATTTCTCATGCTTAGAGAAAAACAATGATGAATTTAAGCAATCTTGACTCACGATTGCTCTCTGTCAAATATGAACAGCTTGGCATTTGTAATTTTTTTTTAATGTTGCAGACATACAACTCCCCCCAGTAAAAAGGCAGGAAATTTAATGCAAAGAACCTTCTACTTACAATGGAGAGCTGCTATTGCCTAAGAAAACAGTTAAATAGCAGTGTCTTTCCTTTTTCTTTTCTAAGTCTTCAGTCTTAAAATTTAAATTATACAAGGAAATATTAGTTCTTTGTATCATTGTTCATTTAAATGCAGGACATGAACTTGAAGCAGAAAAGATATGGGGATATGTGAAAGTGAATCTGAACTTCTGAATTACATTAGAGAGGTTTAAATTCTTCTTTGAAGGATGAAGACAGAAGCAGATTTAGGTCTGTAAGATTAGCCACAGGAAATCATCAGCTAAATTAATAAGTAATTTGAGAATGAATGAATGGAATAGTAGAATTTTAAGAAGAGGCATTTGCTGATTAGCTTAGGTTTACACTGGAAATAAAAACTTCTTTTCAGGTCACTCCATAATGTGACCTTTTCACGGTGCTGATTTCAATCCGAGATGAATCCAGGGGGAACATGGCCCAGAACAAAAGCACAGACTGAATGGCCCTGGCTCTGGGCCCTCCCACACCCAGCTCTGTATTTCTCTGCTGCTTTGGGTCGGGATATCCCCTGCCATGGAGAGAGCAGTTCCAGTAAGAGAAGCAGCACAGAAAAACTCAGTTGTGTTTTCCTGTTCCTTCGCATTTAGGGTATTTTTTTACTCGGTTTAAGCTATCAGAGATCTGGTGAATACAGAAGAGTTTTGTCTGACAGAAAATCTTATGGGTTTTCTCAGCTGAGCATTTCTCAGCTCTGAGACCATTTGAGGCATTACAGAAGTGGGAGGAGAAGCTCCCTCGCAGGGCAGGAGCCTTCCCGGGAGGATGGGAATGTCCCAGAGGCATCCCAGGGCAGCATCTCCTGCCCTGCCCAGCTCTGCCTCGTCCTGCAGGTAACCCCCAGCCTGAGCTGCTGCAAACTGAGCTCTGCTAACAACCTCAGCTCAACAAACTGCAAAACATATTTCGTATGCAAATGAATTTCAATCAATTTCCAAATTGAACTCAATCAAATTACTTCTTCCAGTATTCCATACCTGTCACCTGCCATCTCCCTGTGTCTCCTGCATTTTGTGCTCTGAGCAGGTGACTGTAAACAGGAACTGGATTTAAACACCTCAGCCAGGCTGGCACTCGGTGTCAACTTGACTCCTTACCAAATCCTGCTCAAACCTTTACATTAAAACTTTACATAAAAACATACAAAAAATATTTCTGGTGATTTTCATGAGTGCTTTCTTTCCAGTAAGATACTTGTATTTGGGAAAAAAACAAACAACAAAACCCACACCTGAACACAAAACCCACTGATTTTATGTGAAAAGAAACAGAGTATTAAAAAATACCAAAGCAAACCCAGAGTTTGCATTTGAGCAACTATTTTCTAGTACTTGTTTAGAGTATTTTACTGAGCTTTAGTGTTACTGGGTATTACATTTTAAAAAACCCAACCATACAAAAAAAAAAACCATTTTAAATTCCTGTGGTTTTTACTTCAGTCTTTAAATATACATTTGTATTTAATCAGGAAATAAATAGAAAAATATACAATTGTTTATTTCACATAGTAGAAAAAAACCATTTTTTTTAAATTTATGAGAGCTTTCTCTTCAAGTATGATGACTAGAATGAGTTGAAACCAGTAGTTTATTTAATTGTTTCAGGCTTAATAGTGAATCCAGGTATGAGATTTTATACTCCTTTTGTAATGAAAATTCCTTGTAGAAATGAAAATTAAGAGTGTGATGTTCAGGTCCTCAAAATCAGACATACAAAAAAGGGTTGCTTTTTTTTCTCTTCAACTCCCTTGAAAGCTCAGCTCCTGCTTAGATGCTGGAGCCTTATATGTGTGCAACTTCATTTGTCATCAGGATTGATAAAAACACAATTAGGTGTGGCCTTTAAACAGCTTTTACTCTGGTGCCTGAGCATTTCTCTAAATCTCCTGTAGTATGGCCAGTTTTATCATGAAAGTGTGTGTGTGTCCCCAGAGCTGTCATCAGGGAGTTGATTGTAGTGAGCAACATTTACAACATTTTCAGTTTTGACACTTACAAATATTGCCTCAGTTGCTTGAAAGGAAAAGGAAATCTTGTGTAAAATCACCAACAAACTCTAAACTGGAATTGTGCTCTTTGGCATTCCAGCCAGAATTTTCTCAGCCATTAACTTTTCTTTCACAGATGGAACATAGAAGTGCACATATATAAACAGCCATGCCTCCTTTTTTGTACTGCTAAGATCTCTTGTGGTTGGTGCTACTGGTCATTTCATGGTACAGGAAATACTAAAACCTGATATTACAATGTTTATAATGTATCTCCCATTTCTGTGCTCATTTTACAGTTTAGCTCTTCTTGTATCTGACTGAGACAAAAATTCAAACCAGTGACTCACTGTCATGGAATGGGTTACTGGATTATTAATATTTTAACATTTTCCTTTGGCAAATATGAAAGCAATTGTAGCTAAGTGTAGGACTTAGGAATAAACTGCTTCTGGGTACAAGTGAGGTAATTGTTGTCTGATTCAGTAGCATTACTTTAAGAGTAATGTATCAAAGGAGGGAATAATATTTCTTATCTTCTAATAAGACCTTTCTATATGAGTCACATTTGATAAAAGTCTCTTTGAGAAAAAGATCAAGTTCATTTTAAATAATCATGATTTGCATATTCCTATTATGACAGCTGCATTATTCTGAAAAGTGTGCTGTGCTATATCTATGGCTTCTGAAAACAAAAAAGGTGAATTTCAGACTGTAAAAAAAAATCAGAACAAGTGTTCTCAGCATGTAATTAGGCCATGCATATCATGAACATTGTTCTTGTGACTGTTTTTATAATTTTTACATAGTTATTTTAGAAAGGTTAAAAATTATGCATGCAGTCTTTATTATATTACACACATAATTTGGAAAAAAGCATTTCCCTGCACCAAAAATAATAAAGAAATAGATTCATTGTGTTGAGAAATTTATTTCTTGAGCCTCAAATAATTTAATTCCTTTTTATTCTATGCAAAAAGTAATTTTCTCCTAGGGGAAAATTATTGCTTAACTACTGTTATGTATTCACTGGCAGTCTTAGCCACTCAGGCAAAGATAGTTCTGAAAAGGAAGTAGAGAAAGCTGGTTGAAGTGAAATCCTTAAACTAAATATGAAAAATAGAAGACTTAAGGTTTTATATGCTTCTTTCACAAAGAATCCATAATGTTCCTGACATTAGAAAATAATTTAAAACAGAACTGCAGTCACTTTGGCACTGTCCTGTCATGGTTGCTTTAATGTAAGACCATTTAGGTGTTTGTATCGGTGAGGACCTTTATTCATTCCCAGGATGGGCACAGTTGGAAAAAAAAAAAGTAAAAAAAAAAAAAAAAAAAAGGAGAAAGTAGTTCTTTGCAGGAATGAGGAAAATAATTTTACATTCTTTTACCTGTTACTTACTTTGCTTTTGTTCTTGTTGGATTAGGTTGATGACTGGAGCATGGAGAGGGGTCCTGCTGAACTGGTTTTGAGCAGAAATAATTTTCACAGCTTGTTGCCATGCCAAGGTACCAATAGTACCAGTCATGGTCACCCCCTCCAGCTGCTCAGTCCTGGGCATGGACATGGCATTTAAATAGACCAGTAAGGATTATACTTGTTAGCCATTGGAAATTTCCAGCTATTTACTGCCAGCTCTGTTGTATCTCCATCAGGCTGTACAGTCAGATTGTACTTTCAAAGGACCTCTGGATTATTGCTGAAATACTTGAGCTGAGTCCTGGTGCAAGTCATTGGTTCCTGCCTCATTCCCTCCAGCAGAGCATGAGAGATGAGGTTTGTTTCCCTCTGTGCAGGATGGCTGTGGGTGTGGGTTACAGAGGAACCATTCCCAGGGATCAGCATTGAACATGGCAATTCCAGTATGCTTATACTGGTACTATACTGATGGGATTTGTCTGAGCAGTACCTTTAAAACAGGAATTCTGTCAGTTCAGGCAGAGTAAAATGAGCTGTTCATGCATTAATACATGGAGTGTGTGCAGGACAGGAAAGTACCATGATAAGCAGATCTGTGGTATAAAGCTCAGTTTTGTGTGTGTAAACCAGTGGAGTCCTAGTACTGGAACAGAGGCAACAGGGCATGGTTCTCATGGAAGATAGAAATAAAAGGTGAGGTGGAAACATTAATGATTTGCCAGCCTTAATCCCTGCTATTATATTGTGCATGAAAAAGGACACAATCTATTTTATGATTAATATACTCTACTGAAAGGCCAAAAAAGTTGATGGAAGCAAAGAACCCAACTGTTTAGAGACCTGGTATGTATAGATACTGTTACTGTAGATATTGATCATAGCTGAGATGGAAATAAGCTGCACTTAATAAGCGTTTTTCTCCATCTCTGTAACAAAGATAAATTTTAAAAAATTATTATTAGTGTACTTGTTCCCAAAGTGAACTCTTATTCTGCAGTCCTGTTCAGTGCTGAGGAGGCTGCCTGGATAAACAGACTTCATCCTGTCATGAAATCATAATATGCATTATGACATTATATTTTGTTGTCATGGAAGCAGTTGCAGTGATATTCCTGATTCTGATGTGAATCTTAACAAGTCTTTTACCAGCCATCAGGTTTCCATCTGAGGGCCAGGTTCTTGCCTGTGTTGTGCATTTCCCTTCAGAGAGCCTGTCAGTCATTCATTACCAGGTCGTGTATCTGATGGGAACCAGCAATCCCACTAACCTTCACAGCTTTGCACGCTTTCCATCCTCATTACCATGCTGAGGTGATGAGGAAAGGCAGCAAAAGAAGCTTCTGCCATTAGCACAGGTGTTTTGTGGCCAGACATATTTCAGGGAATAATCTTGCATGTTGAGCTACAGAGAAATTGTGTGGATCCTTGGGTTTGTGAGATTCAGAATAGAGTGGTTTATGCATTCTCATTGTTGATATATAAAAAATAGAGGTGTTGCACACACAACAGAAATTGGATTTGCTTCTGTTACAGGCACTACTGACTCTTTGTTCTCTCTCTACTGGTTCTGTTGCAGAGCTGTGGCTGCTTCTTTGCTATACAGTAGGTGAACAGACAGTCCACTCAACTCCCAGTATTCAGTGCACATTTGTAGTTTTCTCTTGGTTTGGTTTGCAAGAAGAAACCTTCCAGTCAAGACAAATCTTGAATACCTCTGCTTTTCCAAATGCTTCCCCTCCTCGTGCCTCTGCATTTCCTATGGCTGTACAAGTGCAGCTGGGAAAGCAAGGTTGGCTGTCCTTTCCTCAAGGATGCTGAGGCATTCTGTTCAGAAGAATAGTGTGGATGCACTCCTGTTCACACAGTTCATTAATGTTCCTGGGATGTGTGTGCATGCCAGGCTTTGGCTGTGTCTTATTGACTGTCCCAGCTAACCTCATTCTGTCAATCTGCTCCAGCACCAACACAGAGCTGTTCTTGGCAGATGGCACAGAGCACGGCTGTGACAATGTGCTATCCCCCTGCTGACCTTGTGCACCAGGAGGAGTTCTGCTTAAATAATTCATGGCAAACTAACAGGGATTTCTCTTCCAATTTATGTTATTGTTCAGTCCAGAAAGCTATTGACATATCAAGGTGTTCAAGTTGTTAACGTGCATCCAGAGAAGCCATTAGAATATTGGGACCCCACACAGCTTCTGTGGAGCATCAACAGTTGGTGTAGATGGCTAGGTAAATTCAGGTTTCAAAATCATGTTTAATGGAGTCTGAATCCCCCTGGAATCCTGGAAGTCTGTACCTACCTTCAGACAAGACCAGGAAGGTTGGTAGAGTTTAGGCCCTGTAAATGTTTCATTACAGAGCTGTGTCATTCATTCCTCATTGTGATCTCGGCTGAGATGTGGCTGCATTTTTTGCAGTTTGAGAAGGTGAAAGCTAGAAACATTTATTTATATTTTTGGAGGTGTGACTGTCAAAATGTTCTGGCAATACAGGATGAATTATTATTGTTTTGTTGGGTTTTTTAGTTTGAGAAAATGTAAATATTTTGCATACTGAAGGAAATGAATCAATGGAAAAGGCAAAGATGTTTTGATCTCACTTTCAGATAAGAGCAAATCCAGGTGTTATAAAAAAAAAAAGCATAGCACTTAAGCATATGTTAAATTAATTTTAAAGGCAGTAAGTATTCCACAGGTGTCCTGTTTATTTAAATCCTAATTTCACAAATGAATAGATACACAGCTCTGTCTGAAAGCTGAAGCCTAGGCCAAGTCTAAACTACAAAAGAGGCAAGGAAGTGTAGTGAGGAGTTTATAGTGGCTGTGCTGGCCAAGGAACCTCTGAGCACAGTAAGAGAACTGAGCTTTACCCATGAGAGCTTTTCTCATCCAGAAGCCATGACTTCACTCCATGGTTCTGTGTGTGCCTTATGGAAGGAGATGAATTCCAGCCAGGAGTGTGTGGGCAGGGTGGCTCCTACTGCTGTACCACCAAGCACTTCCACTGCACTATCTCCACCATGCAACCCTCTGAAGGCTTCAAAAATTGGGTTCACTGATGCTTAGGTCTCCTGGTGGTCTGTAAAGGAAGGATTTTATCTATCTGTGCAATGATCTTTTCAAAACCCCACGCACTGCTTGTTCCTGACACTTGTAATATGGGGACTGAAGTGCAATCTCTTTACTACTGATGAATTTTCTCCCTCTATGACCAGGCATTGAAGCTCTAGCTTTTCTATTAAGCTGCAGGCAGCTGAAAATTTGAGATATAATGTAGGGTGCAATTTTTGGCACCAGAAAAATGTGTTTGGCTTTATCATGTGATAACCCTTAAATATAATGGGTGCAAGGGAGTGTAACCATCATCTAAGAAACAACTTGGTGAAACAAAAGTTAGTTTTATTCCTGAAAGAATGGCTTTTGTCATTGTCACCCCTCTTGGCTCCAAAGGTGTTCATCACATTTTCCCTCACGTGTTTAGGTTATTAATTAGATTGATTCTTTCTCTAAAACATATTTTGCTTCTCTTCAGTATCTGAAGAATGGCTATTATGAACAAGTGTGTCTGGTTTTTTCCAATGAAATCACTTTGTCTAATGAAAGATGTTATTTATTTTCTGCACTCAAACCATCACAGCTACAACAACACACCAGCTCCAATTACTTCAGTGCAAGGATGTAGTCAAAACACTTTATTGAAAATCTGTCCTAAAGCTACACATGTGAAGTTCTTTATACTTACCTGGTTTGGATCAACCCAGAAATAGTTATATTCATATTACACATAAAATTACTAGGTTTTATAGTTAAAGATGCAGAAAGCAATGCTATCAAAGACACTGAATTTTAACAGTATCTTTTTCTTGTGTTAATGGTAAACCTTCCACAGCAGTTTAAGTGTTTCATACTTTCTGCCATTTGAAATTCAAGCTAAAATCTTACTAATATATGGTGCCTCTTTTTTTAATCCACACAGAACTGAGATACATTACCTGTTAGGAATGCCAAAATAACCAAAAGAGCAGTTTAACACCTATATATTAAACTCATATGATAGTTTAAATACAATTTATTATTTTGCACAAGCTTGCATGTGGGATACAGAGTGTAGCTCTATTCCCACAGTTACAAAGTCATATAAAAACCCACTTGTTGTTCACACTGTTATCTCAAAATGTGAAGTGGAGGAGTTGTTTGAATGTACTGTCACAAAGACAGAACAACCATAAAAGTTAAGCCCCCAAGTTAAAGCTTCAAATGATGAGCATTTCCAACACAACTGCCAGCTCACTAAAATGTTATCCTGTTACTTCCAAGGGCAGGTTCTTTTTTTTACCCCGTCACCATTTACAACTTCTACAGGATGAAATAATAATAATTCATGTCCTCCACAGACTAAACAGACTTATTAAGAATAAGATGTGCTAAGGGAATGTAGGCCTACAGCCTGGACTCTTTAAAAACTTTGTGGCTTAATGAGTATTTAACAGAACTTAAAGACGAACGTTTTGAATCTGTGTCATCCTTTTGGTATTCAGAGTGCTAGTGATGTAATAGGAGATGTTCAGGGGGTATAAAGGCACTGTATCTGCTTGGAAGTAGAAAAGCAGATAAACTGCACCCTTGAGAAGCAATGAAACACATGCTAGGGCAGAATAAATGTGCTTTGGAAAGGGTACAGCACATCCTTCCCCCTTTCTCATTCTCCCATTTGTCTTCCTACAATGCCTCTTTGTGAAGGAGGAGAAAAGAGAAGAAGTTTTTTTACAAAACTGGTTTCCCCTTTGCAGCATAGAGGTTTTATGAGCAAAATGAACCACAGAAAGAGATACAGTGACAGCAGCCAAAGGCACTTTGTGTTGCATTTAGCAATGTTATATATTTTTAAAATAAAGAACTTGAAAGTCTTTGGAGCGCACAGTAGAAGCTGTTATTAAGATAGGTGATCGTCTGTCATCAAAAAGGGTTTGTTTCTTTGCCTGACACCTTCCTCAGGGACTTCTCAGACATGAGATCACTTTATAAAAGTAAAAGAAGTTTGTCACAGCTCTGCAGGGTCTTTGAGGTGACCACAGTCTGAGAGCTGACTGAGCTGTTCCTCTCATGACTTCCTTTTCCATTCCCAAATGTCAGAGCTCATTTTCATTAATGATTAAGGACTTTCCTGGTATAACAGAACTTTCCAGTGTGGGATTCCCTCTGGAAGTTTCTCATGGTCAGTGCTATGGTGGGTTGGATTTTCAGCCTTGTCAGTGCCTGTATTCAGCCATCCTCATCTGCATCCTCCCTCTCTCAGTGCACTCTGCCAGGGAATCACACGTGCTTTGTCTGTCTGTGATACATGAACCACGTGCCATCAGCAGGAGCAGGGTTGGTTGGAGGGAGTAGCTCTTATGGAAATAATTTGATTGTCATTTTGAACACTTTGGACTCCTCATTTGCATATACCTAATCATGAAAATGCTTTTATTGCAAACAATTGGTAATAGACTTTTGTTTCACAGTAAATCCTTCACTTTTATTTAAATTTTACTATAGTACAGCTAAACCAGGCTGACTTCTATTTTAACTTCTTAAAGGAAGTCAGAGTACCCATTATTTAGAACTGCTTAGAGAATTTGATAGCAGTGGCAGCATTACCAGTGATTTTTAATCTAGGGTATAAATGTAGCAGACTTCATTCCAGAAATAATTCAAATGAACAAATATGATACTAAGGAACAGAGCTGCCTGAGGTACAGCATGGAAGTTTAAATAGACATCCCTAAACCCAGTAACTAAAAAAAAATCACACACCAAAATGTAGTAGTAGTCCCATGATCTGCCCTTGATTTGCTTATTTTAATAGTCTTACTATTCTGTGTATTTATATACTGTGACTTCATTGAAATGTATTGAAAAATATTTAGTTTTAATTTAATTATTTTGTTAATTTTAAAGATAAGCAAGGCTACTGGAAATTTAGAAATAATTAACAGTCAATATAAAGGAGTAAAAATATTTGTTGTTAATTTGGGAAAAAGTGGATTTAATTTCTCTTTCATTATGATTGGCCAGTGTTTTAGCCATCTCACTGGAAAAAACCACTGGACAAGATAGAAGTATATAAAGTTAAAAGAAAAACATGATTACTGCTGGTTATACATATACAGGCCATTTATAAATGGCTAAGCTGAATGAGATGAATTTTTTTTCCCCCAAATAATGTAAACTACCAACCATATGCAATTTTCACTGGTGTTTGGTATGGAAGGAAACTCTCTATTTCATACCTCTCTGTCAAATCCAGGCCTGACTTTCTGAACCAAACATGTTTCATTCTGGATGTGCATATGAGGGCAAATGAGATCTCATCCAGCCCAATGTGAGCTACCCCACCCATGCACTTGTTGGAACAGGGGCCTGAAAGGGCAAAGGGGGCTGAATTTTAGGAGCTGTTTTGTGACACCTCTGGATTGCCAAAGAGACTCCCAGGTATTTTTCAGAGGAGTAGAGCCCTCCTCCAGCAGCTTGAGAGAGACCCCAGGCAGCACTGAGGGGTGAGGCTCTGGTGACCCTTCCTCTGTGCTTCCTCTCTCACCCAGCTGCTCTCCTGCCATCCTCTCTTCTAATGCCTTTTGAAAGAAAAAGTCAGACTCACCTGATCAGAACTGTTTCCATCCCCTCTTTTGACCTGACAAGAGTGCTACAAGCCCTGTTACAAACAGTCCTGAGTGAGTATGGATTTGCCATTCTCAAGGAGCTGACAAGACCTCGTGGTCTGTCTGTCTTTGCCCAACAGGTTTGTCAGGAAATGAGAGACAGGTCTGAAAGGATGAGCTGCTGGCTTGTTGTTTCTTTTCTCATCATTGTTCTATTGTTTTCCTGGGTTTGACATCAGTGAAAGACAGCTCTACCTCATTTTTAGGTAATTTTTTCCCCTTGAAAAATGACAGCTATTATTATCTTCTGCCTCAAAAGCAGAAATAGATTTTATAGGATTTCTCTCTATTAAAGGGGCAAGGGAAAAAGAATCAGTGCCAAAAATAAAATCAATGTATTGTTGCTTTGCTTCTTTAAATACTACTACTGCTTTTTTATCTGTATCCCTAAAAAAGGGTTGATTACACTTTAAATGGAAACTCTTTAGCACAGAGCTAATTCAACTGAAATCTATAAGCTCAAAATCTAGCATTTTATTGAAATATTTGTTACGATAGCATGGAAAGGATCATCTTCATGATGACGACTCTAGTCCACCAAAATCAGCACAGTGTGAGCCTGTACAAGCCACCTGAAATGCTGAGAACTTGAGAATAAATATTGACTTGTCCAACAGACCACTTCCTTTTCAGTAATCAATCAGAATATATGCATTTGCAGGGTGACTTGGCAAATCAGCATTACATTGAATTAAAAGTCTGTTGCCACAAAAAACCCCAAACCAACACCCCCTCCCCCCCCCCCCCCCCAAAAAAAAAAAACAACCCACCGTGTTTGGGGCTTTCTCATTAGTAAAGAGCAGCTGGAAGGGAAGCAGGCATTGCAATGAGAGGTCATTGTACATCTTTAACAGGGAATGCCCATGGTATTCTTCATAAAAATGATGCAAGCCCTACAATCACAGCAGTGTGGAAGAGTCCTCAAAGGAAGGTGGTTGCACATGTCTCAGGGATCTCCCTCACTAACCTTTCAGGGTACACCAGCAATGCATTTCTGCACAAAGCAGTTTCACTTGTCCCTTGTGCTGTGTCCCCACTGTCACACCTGGAGGTCCTGAATACAGTTATGTCTAGAGAAGGACATGTAAAAAGAAATGGAATTTGCAAACAGCAGCCATTCAATTAAAAGATATGTTTAAATACCCAGACATGTATTTTAGGCACTGAGTGAGGCAATGAATGTTTCATGGTAAGTGTATAATTACTGAGAGCTGTAGAGCTTTGAACACTTGGGGGTGTTGAATACATCCCATGATTGCTATGGAGAACAATATGAAATTTGTGACAAAACCAATCTCCAGGAGGAATTGTTCCACAGAGCATATTTCCACCTTTGCACAGGAGGGTTCTGTTGGAAGGCACAAGGTTGGAGCTGAATCAGACTCCCTACACAGCCTCTTCTGAGCAGAGATGGTGATTTACTGTCAACACTTGAGTGCATTAAAATAATTTTTTCTTAATCTTCATGATAAATCTAACTAGTCACTGGTAAACTCAGATCTCTTACAGGAGATTTTCATAATTTTGTCATCTGAAGTGTATTTGTCTGAGAAAATTTAGTAATACCTTCAGGTCAGAATAAGACTGCAGAATGTGAAAGCTGTCTGCTCAAATAAAATGTAGATAGTAAAAAAATAAAAATGCAAACCAGAGATGTGTACATTTTTAAAAACTTTACTTTTGTTATTTCAGTTGACATTTTGCTGAATGTCACTAAGAGTGAATAAACAAGCTAATGAGGTTTTAGCTAAATCTCTACAAACAAGTTGAGAATTTGGAGAAAAAATATTGCTCATGCCTTAATCCCCGACTTCCTATTTTGGGACTGTTCAAGTGTCCCCTGGTTTGCAGTGGTGCATTCATTCAACATGTGACTGGCATCAAAGGCATGAAATTCTGATTAACCATTTTTTTGGCACCTCACCTCTTCCAGTCTGAACTTGGAATCTCCTCCATGCACAGACCGCTAATGAGGAAATCCTTGCTTATGAATTCAATGCAGAATGAGAGAATTTTTTTCCTTTGCATAATGTTTGCTTTGAAGTCAGACAGTCCAAGAAAGTGATTGATCTCACCCAAGTTCATAACTTTTTCAAAGTACAGCCGATATCATTAAATTTTAATTAACCCTTTGAGCTCCTTCTATGATGTAAAGATGAGGGAACATCAAAGGCTTGTGTATTAGAGCAACACTGAAATCTTTTGAGCTGGCTTAGCCTTATTGAAGAAATCTAAGCTGCAAAATATTCCAGTTCCACAGTCAGCTCAGTTCTAGTTACTGCCCTGCTCAGTGTTAGAAGAGGCAGAGCAATTGTTACATCCTGAGCTCAGGCTATTTATATACTGTCCAACTAAACCCATCTTCCTGGAAGTCTTCTTTCTCCTACTTTTAGTAGTCTGTCTAAAAGCAAATGAATAGAATATAGGACTTTATCCTTTCTCCATTCTTGTGTGCTTGCTTTAGCTATTATTATCCTGGTTAGTTGTTTTAGGATTTAATAGGAATTAAATGCTGTTCCATTAAAAAAAATTATCTAGGCTTCATATGTTAAAATTCATCCTATGCAGTTCCTGTTCTTGACAGGGCAATTTCAGTTAAGAGGAAGCTTCACACACTCCTAACTCCAAACCCCCTTGTGTGTGTGGGGACCTGCAGAAGGCTTTGAGAGGGGCTGTGCTCTGAGGGCAAAGCCCAGCTTTGCCTCTGTGCTGTGAAATTATTTATGCTGCTGTGGAGTAGATCTGAAGGTGTTCTGAACACGTTGTGGTAAATAAATCCTTCGAGCACAGAGTGGTAATGAGGAGGTTTTTGCTGTGGGGGGTCAAAGGACAAGACCTGGATGGATGGAGGAGCACTCTGCTCTCTTGATACCAGAAATGCCTGGGATGCAGAGAGGGGGAAAGAAGATAAGTAAATACTTCCCAAATTCTGCAAATGAGGCACAAGGGAAGGTCAGGAAATGGACACTTTCTGCTGGACATGTCGGCCTTTGATCTATTTCCTGCTGATTCTGCTCAGGAAATTGGTGGTGAGAAGATAACAAAGTCTGTTCTTCCTTTCTGGTGCTTTCATTAACAGCGATTATGGTAGAATTAATGTTTGATAAGGAAAGACAATGCTGGTCAAAGCAAGACCCTTCTGGGAAAAAAAGAGAGAAAAAAAAGCATTTTTTGTGATGATTCCAGGAGAAATGGATATGTTTGGGAGCTGGAGCATGTTGGGTCAGTCTGGGGAATTTCCAGAGAGGATCACTGTAAGAAAGGAGGTTGCTTGACAATATTGTGTGTTGCATTTACATTTCATGTTAAATGTGAAATGCCACACTCACATTTAATATATCATGTATATTTAGTGTATAGTTATAGTGTACATTAGTGTACATATGTAGGGGGAAAGAAAGTGGTATCTAGAGCATAGATTTTCTTGTCTGTCCCTGGAACATCCAGCACATGCTGAGCAAGTGCACATTTTTAGTGGGAAGAGGTTTTTTGTGTTTTCAGCTACACCTGCTATCACAAGTGAATCAGTGCTTTCTGGATGGATTACATGGGCTTTTCTGTTGCCCTGAAACAGCAAAAATGAAATTAAGGCAACTGTTTCAGTGTAACTCTACTTCAAAAAGAGGAGACTTAATTTAGCTTGATCAAAACAGGACCAATTAAAGCAATATATCAGAAGCAGGGATCAAAGATTTGTTTAGCTGAGGCAGAGCATTCCTCTACAACTTTCTAAGGTGACAAGAAGGTTGGTAATGAAAGGATTACTAAAATTATTTTTCTGCCTGTCATCCTCAAATATGTTTTAGGATTAGAGAAAAGAACAGCACTGAATCTGTTTCCTGATACACAAGCAAAAGTGAATTTGTGACATCTGGTAAATATGGAGTGAAAACAAATGTGAAAATGGAGGATCTGTAAGAAAGTTTCTTTAAAAAGCCAAAATTTTCTGCATTGTCCCAATGGGCCTGTATGCACACACGTGTTACCTGTTTCCTGACAGAAAAAGAGCCAGCAGATAGATTTGAGGGCTGTAGATCAAGCTACAGCATATTAAAGGAGATACCCAGCTGTTCAGGACTGTGCCTGCTGCACACCCAGTTTCCCAGTTTTCTTAGAAGGGTGTCCAAATGCCAGTGCTTGGCAGCCAGTGAGCTCAAGTAACACTTGTCAGTTAAAGCATTAGGACGGATAATGTTACAAATAAGAGACCCAGAGTTTCACAAATGGTTTCTTTTTGCTTCTTTTCATTGCTTTTGTTTCATGAGTTTAGCACTCCTGTTCTGGCAAGATGAGATGCTTGGTGTTTGTTTGGAGGTTGGTTTGGTGTTTTATTGGTTTGGGAGCACTGGGGAAGGAGGTCAAGTTTTTTGATATTTGTTTAATTTTTAACCTGCAAACATTCCAGATGCTCAGTGCTGACCTTCCTCTTGCTATTAATGCAGTTGTGGCAAGGTAAGCTGAAATAGTAACAAAATCTGTTATTCTACCACATGCATCGTCACATACCATACCTTCATTTTTTTATTCTTGGCTTGTAATTGCATTTTATATTTTTTTTCTGACTTTAAGCAACTTTTTGATCCTTAAGAAATTAGTGTGTGACTTTGTGAGCTGTTTATAGATTTAGAAGGCTGCAGGCTTCCAGACAACATGCAAATATTATGAGGACAGAGTCTGTGTGTAAATAGGAGCTATTTTAGTTCCCTCTGATGGAGCACTTCAACAGAAGAGACTGAATTCAAGCAGACTCTATTTAGAAAACAATTTTGCCCTTGAGAAGGTGTAGAGGCTTCCAAAAAGACAGGAAGTAAGCAGGCCTCATTACAGTGATATGAATTGCACTTGTATCAGATTGGCTGGAAAACAAATGTGTGCGTTTGCATTTTGCTGCCCTGGTGCATTCCGACGATCACGCGCTGCATTAACAGCGCAGCAGAGCTGCTGCACAGCAATTTGTGTGCAGGCCAAATCATCAGCAAGCCTCCATCCAGCTAATGGCAGCATTAGTCACACAATCCCTGACTTTGTGTAGCAAGGAGTGTTACTGGGTGTAGAGGAATATTTATGCAATTAAAGCGTTCTGACGTCAGCCACTGAAGGGCTGATCACTGAAGTTGTACAGTTCAGTTTTGTTTGACACTCAGTACTGTTCTTCCCAAAGAGAGGTGTATTTGATTTAAATTAATTAAATGCCTTGATAATAGCTCAAATACAAGTGGCAACTTAGCTGCATACGACTGAAAGGGTTGTGAATATGCCTTGCCCCGTAAATTCAGGAATTTAAAAAAAAAATATTCATTTGGTAAGAAAAAGGTGAAATTTTAAGTGTTACAACACTTGTTGTGGTGGTCTCCATCCGTTTATACTTCTGACCACCACCACTCTCAATGTGATTTTGTCAGATTCCAAGGGAGATTAGTTACCACTTCAAAGATTCTTTCCTATTAATTCTTCAGAAATTTAAACAAAGTATCTGCATTTAAGCAGTTCTTTGTCCACACAAAGCTACAGCTGCACAAGGCTCTTTCCCTTGGATCCATTAAGATCCAAACAAAGCAGCAAAACATCACATAACAATCTTTTTTAGCCTTGCATGTCCACTGCTCCCTGAA